>JAJPUD010015845.1:0-27553 GCA_023553655.1 Myrmecobius fasciatus | reverse complement strand
TGGTATATGAATGTTATGGAATATTATTGTTCTGTAAGAAACGACCAACAGGAGGATTTCAGAGAGGCCTGGAGAGACTTGCATGAACTGATGCTGAGTGAAATCAGCAGAACCAGGAGAACATTATACACAGCAACAAGACTATACGATGATCAATTTTGATGGAAATGGTTCTTTTCAACAATGATGTGATTCAAACCAGTTGTGCTGCGATGAAGATAGTCATATACATCCAGAGAGAGGCCTGTGGGAACTGAGAGTGAACCACAACACAGCATTTTAACGCTTTCTGTGAATATTTCCATGCATTCTGTTTTCCTTCTTAGGTTGTTTTTTTTCTTCTTCTCTTTCTAGATCTGATGTTTCTTGTGCAGTAAGATAACTGTATAGATATGTATACATGTATTGTACTTGTCATATAATTTATCCTATCTAGCATGTATTAGATTACCTGTCATCTAGGGGTGGGGGGCGGGGGGAGGGAAAGGAAAAGCTTGGGAAAAAAAAGTTTTTTTGCAAAGGTCAATGTTGAAAGATCACTCATATGTTTTGCAAATAAAAAGCTTTATTAAAAAAAAAAGTAATAGGGCTGCTATTCTATTTGTTAAACTAGAGACATGTAGTCATGTTTTTTATTTCTGGACTTCCTTTCCCCTCCTTTTAAAAAAAATGCATACTGGGTATCAAACCACACACTGATTTCATATGCTGTTATTTGAGTCAGTCTGTCTAATGACAACCAAGGGTGACATCTTAGACTGGACAGCTCAGGCTTTGTCTAAGAGCAGGGCAATTTGCACAATGAGACCGATGGGCCATGCAGCAAACTCAGACAGGGATTCCAAACCAGGTTATTTCCCAAGCTACAATTTCCAAATCAGGCCAAAAAACATTTAGAAGTGGTTAAAGTTTCTTACACGAGGCTTGTCTCCTAGAGATGCCACGGTTCCTTTTTAATTTCCTGACATTTTCAGACATGGGAAAGAGTCAGGCTGATGAGTCACCGGACCTAATAAGATTTCAAATTCTGTTTGCCTCGGCAGCTGCTGCTCTATTAGTCATTCACACACAAAAAAAAAATATATATATATATATATACATATATATATATATGAGGCAAACTCAGGGGAAACAGCAGGATGAACAGTCCCTCTATTGCCACTTTCATTATCAGAATTTTGATGCTACTGGAGGTTGGGTGGATGGATAAAGGAGGATGACATTGTTCATTTGCCTGGACTAAGTAGGGAAGGGATTTATGTGTGATGCTCCAAGAAATTGAAAGGGATTTTTTTTCAGCTGCTACCTTTATGGATGATACTTAGTCTATTCAATGTGCAGAAAACACCTCTGGAACCTGAATTCTATGAAGAGCCTAGAGAGCTATGTTTTGTGACCTGGTCTTTGTTTTTCCTATTCATGTGTTTAACTCATATCAGCTGGTCCACATGAGATATGAAAAAAATCAAAACATGGGGAGTTTAGGGGAAATAATTTTCCTATAACAAATGCTGAGTTCACAGAAAACTTCCACATAAATCACTAGCATATGAGGTCTTGGGATTAGATTGAGCCTATCATTGCATACTATAGTTCTCCTCAGTTATCTGAAATGTAGTCAGGTAGAGTTAATGGAGGACTCATCTTGGAGTTTGAAAACCTAGATTGAAGTCCGGGTTCTATAATTTGATAGCTGTGGCTCATTGGGGAAATTGCCCTCTCTGCACCTTAGTTTCTTTATCTAAAAAAATTAGTAATGCATATGATACCTATCATACAGATTTTTTGTAAGATTTGGGTGAGTTGATATCTTATTGTTTGTGCTGGAAAAACTGGAAAGTAGTTTGACAGAAATTAGGCTTAAACCAATATATTAGTCAATATTCCACAATAAAGTCAGGATACCTTTGTAAATATTTTTTGACTTGTTGACCTGAAAATAAGCCTTAGATCAATTGTGCAATAAATTCTAAATAAATACACAATCAGAATATTAAACATCATAGCATAAAAAATAGAGAAGAAGCAGAAAACATGTTTTTACAGAGATAAATTATTAACTAAACAAGGAAGATAGAAATTGCAAAAAATAAAACAGATAATTTTGGATACATGAAATTAAAAGACTTTTGCACAAACAAAAATAAAGTATCTAGGCTAAAAAGGAAAGCCATGGCCTGAAAGAGGGAGGGAGGATCTTTATATCAAATATTTATAATATGGGGTTGGTTTCAAGATATATAAAGAATTAATAGATAAATGTAAGAACAAAAGTCATTCCCCAATAGATAAGTGGTCAGTGAACAAATCTTAAAATAAGAATTGCAAATTATTAACAATTATATGAAAGAATGCTCCAATTGATCAATCATAAAAGACTTGTGAGTCAAGATCATGAGTTTTCTCCTCAGACTGACAAAACAGAAAAATGTGACAAAAGATAGACTAGCTAGTGTTGTTAGGGTCATAGAAATACAGGAATCCAAAGGCATTTTTGGTGGAGTTGTGAATTAACCCAACTATTCTGGAAAGCAATTTTGAATTAGATAAATAAAGGAATTAATATAGCTAAACCCTTTGTCCCAGAAATTCTATGCTAGATTTATACCCCTAAAGAGACAAAAAGCAATATCATAAGAAATATATCAAAAAATATCAAACATGATGAACATGATGAGTGGATACAGAGAAAAGATTTACATGAACTGGTGTAAAACTAAAATAAGCAGAGCCGAGGAAACAAACTAAGCAATGATTGCAGCAATATAAATGGAAAGAAGAACAACCATAGAAGCATGAAAAAAAATATGTTGCAGACTTATAAGAACAAGCTAGAAAAAGGAAAGAGGGTTATCAGTACTAGATTTTAAACTACTTTCTAAGATAGTAATTTTCAAAACTATCTGGTATTGGCTAAGAAATAGAAAAACAGGTCAGTGGAACAAGTATATCCACAGTACACAGAAACAAATGAAAATAGTAATGTGGTATTAGATATACATAAGGCATTAAGCTTTGGGAATAAGAATTCATTATCCAGTTTAAAAAATTATCGAGAAATCTGTTTGGCAGAAATTGGGCATAGACCAATATCTTATACCATTTACCAAGATTAGGTCAAAATGGATACAAGAAGATATAAAAGGAGATATCACAAGAAAATTAGGACTTGGAACATATTACCTATCAGACTTATGGAAAGAAAAATTTATTAATAAATAAGAAACAGTACTGAGATTTTTAATAACATTAAATTTAAATGACATTAAATTTAAAAGATTTGTACAAATAAAGGAAAGGTAGAATAGATTAGAAGATAAGCAGAATGGGGACAGTTATAGATAGCTTCTCAAATAAAGGTATTATA
Organism: Myrmecobius fasciatus; assembly: GCA_023553655.1. Lineage (NCBI taxonomy): Eukaryota > Metazoa > Chordata > Mammalia > Dasyuromorphia > Myrmecobiidae > Myrmecobius > Myrmecobius fasciatus. Next base: position 24,186 of record JAJPUD010015845.1, on the reverse strand, counting down.
TTTCAAATACATAAGAAACTGTCAATTCTATAAAAATACATGTCATTCCTCAACTGATAAATGGTCAGAGGATATGAAGAGGCAGTTTTTTGATGAATACATCAAAGCTATATATATAATCTTACAAAATGCTTTAAATCATTATTGATTAGAAAAATACATATTAAAACAACTTTGAGATATTATTTCAAAAAAAATATGGAAAAGGGGTCAGCTAGGTGGTGTAGTGGATAGAGCACCAGCCCTGAAGTCAGGAGGACCTGTGTTCAAATTTGGCCTCAGACACTTAACACTTCCTAGCTGTGTGACCCTGGGCAAGTCACTTAACCCCAATTGCCTCAGCAAAAAAAAAAAAAATACCATTATGGAGATATCATTTCACACTTATCATATTGGCTAAAATGATAGAAAAGGAAAATGACAGATATTGGAGGGAATCTGGAAAAACCAGGACCCTCGTTCACTGTTGGTAGAATTATGAAGGGATCCAACCATTTTGGAGAGCAATCTGAAATTACGCTCAAAGAGTAATAAAACTGCCTAAAACCACTGATACAGCAATGCCACCATTAGATCTGTTTCCCAGGGTGATTAATGGAAAAGTCAAATCCTATATGTTCTAAAATATTTATAGCAGTTCTCTTTGTGGTGGCAAAGAACTGGAAATTGAGGGGTTGCCCATAAACTGGGAATGGCTGAATAAATTGTAGTAAATGATTGTTATGGAATGCTACTGTACTATAAGAAATAATAAGCTGGTTTAATAAAGAAAAACATGGAAAGATTTGTATAAAATAATGAAGATTGAAATGAGCAGAACCAAAAGAACATTGTACAAATTAATAGCAATAATCTTCTAAGAAGAATTTTGAAAGACTAAGTCATGGTGTTCTTAAAAATATTGAAACTTTCAAAATATTCCAATCTTATTGTTATTAAAAACCCTAAAGATGGTTGAAAACTACCTATATTTTGCAAAAACAAAATGGAAACAAAGTGACTACTCACTGTTTGAACAAATTGTGGTTTATTACCACAATGAAATACATTGTGCTGCATGAAATAACAAATACATTAACATGGAAAGATTTGTATGAACTGATGCAGAAAGACACAATAAGAATCAGGAAAATAATGTACAAAACTGTCCCCTTTAATAGTCATAATCAACAGAATTTATTAAGTGCTTGCTGCTTGGCAGACACTGTGAAATAGCAAAGAAAATCTGTCCCCTATCATTTACTGAAACTGAGGAGCCTGGGGGAAAAGGAAGAGATGAAGCAAAAGGAGATTAAATGTACAGAGTGTAAAAGCCCTAAGCCACCTGCTTCCAAATCCTGTGTTTTATGAACAGATGTAACTACTTCCTTTCCAGATCACTTGCTAATCTAGGTGTCAATTTCATAGCCAATGCAAAGAGAACCTTATATTTCACTTATGTTAATAATGATTTCATGAGCATTGAACAGTTGATTAGTCCAAGCTCCACTAACAGTCCTATTTTCTACACATACTTGGTGCTCCAGAATTTGCTCTTCACTTTAGATGCAAATTATATTTTTAAATACCTTGGATTGATGAAAAGGTCATGGAAGATGCTGATAAAGGACAAAGAAATTGGCAAAACTGATTGTTCTATTCAATTCTTAAGAACTAAAGGATAATTTTTTTTATTACTGAGTTGTGAAAATAAGAGGTTGCCCCATGAACTTAGCAGTCCTTCTGGAAAGAGAGAAGGGAAAACAGATTACCTCTTGGTTATTCTCTTCTTTTTAAAATTACTTACTTTATGATAATTCTATTTCCTACTTGTACTTCATTGATTTATATCCTTGAAGAAGTATGGCAGGTCCCTGAGGGCAGCGAGTATATGATTTTTATGTTTTCAGAACATAGTTCCCAGGGATCTGACACATTTCCTTACTCAAGTTCTAAAAAATGCTGTTAACTTATAAGATTCTTTCTAAAGACTTTGTCAAAGATTAGTTCCACATCTCTTTATTTCTATAACTGTGATTCTTTCCATTTTTTTTCATTTATTAACTTTTTTTTTTTTTTGCTGAGGCAATTGGGGTTAAGTGACTTGCCTACAGTTAGGAAGTGTTAAGTGTCTGAGATCAGATTTGAACTCAGGTCTATCCTGACTTCAGAGCTGGTGCTCTATTCACTGCGCCATCTAGCTGTCCCCATTTATTAACTTTTTTTTGAAAAAGATGGTTCCTAAGAACTCTGTTGTGTACTTATAGGTGAAAAGAAGGGCAATGGAAGATGGACACAAATATCTCAAGACAGCATAATATAGCAGAAAGAGAATTGGTTCTGGATTCAAAGTCCCTGGGTTTAAGTCCTGTCTCTGATATTTGTTTTGGGGGCTTCCCTTGATCTTGACTTCTTTATCAGTAAAGAAAAGGAGTTGAAATAGTCAAGATTTCTTCCATTTCTGTTTTTGTATCTACCACCATCCCCATTTTCTCACCCCACTTTCCATAGAGGCAGATGTTCTTCACCAACTCTTATGGCAATGAGAATGTAATTCCTTCTGAGAAATAACATAGATAAGTTTATTAAAGTCAAGCCAAAGGCATCACTTCCTTTTGGTGTTGTTTGGTTGCAAGTTGAATCTATAGTGAAAAGCTTGAGATGAAAAAAAAAAGAAAAAGAAGTATTTAATATACGCCTTTCTGACTTGTCACAATTTTGATGTGAGGGCAGGGAGAAGAAGTGAAATGAGAAAGAAGGAAAAGGGAATCAGGTTGGAGGGGGAAGGCAATGAGAGTCCTAGATTTCTACTCATAATGGAAAAGCAAGAGAAATAATGGCAAGTCAAGAGCTAGAATCCTATACCCATCCCCCATCCTATATATGTTCATTTTCTACTACTTCAGTTGCATTTTAAAAAGACAACTGCTTTCTGGATAAATGCTTTCTTTTAAATCCTGCTCCAGCAATTTTCTATAAGGACCTAGTGATAGAATAGTAGATAACATCACATTGAATTTTTAAAAGAATTCTTTTAGTGAAAATTACAATTATGCTGTCTATAGATGACTTAAATTTCTATAAGATCATGGATAGTGTTTGCTTTAAACCATCTTAAAATAACTTCTTTTTCCTTTTCTGTAAAAAATAGGTAGTTGAATGATGATGTTAACTAAAACGTGCAAAAAATAAAAATCCATTTGTTCACTGGCTCTGATTTTCAGTAGTTAGGTATTCCTCACACTTCTTTGTAAAAGGATGATGTCATCTTTTCCTCCATTTCTTTTGCTTCTTTCTTTCTGCCAGTTATAACTGCTGTTTTAAACATATTTTTGCTAATTGACCAAAAGGTTTGGGATCCATGTTGTAGGATTATTTAGAGATGAGGAACATCAGAAAAATTAGATTCCATTTGCAGCTTATTTCGCTATCATATTGCATTCTTCTGCATGCAAATTCTCTCCACAGTCAGGGCAGAGGGAGATTATTTATGAAAGGAATTTACAGTGAAAGATAATGAGGTAGTTTTCACCAAGCCATCAATCTAACCACTGTTTGTTGAGGCCCCTGGAGTCAGAAGACAGACCATTAACACTTGGAGAGTTCCACTAATAATAGAAAGAAGATGACATATGGAATACTTGTTTAAATGGAAAGAGCCAATGTATGCAAATCCTAGGATATCATCTTGGAAGAAATAATGCCTTCCTAGCTTCTGTCACCATACTTTTGTACCTGACAATTCACATAACCACTTTTCCCTGTCTTTATGCATTAAGAATAGTAGAATGAAAAAAAATGGAAGTAACCAAAATGCGTTGCAGGGGCAGCGAGGTTCTGCTGAACAGAGAGATGGAAGCAAAAAGCAGTAATGAGCTGAAGATTTGCAGGAGAAATTTCTGGGAAATTTATTTTCCTATTGACCTCACAGTTTTTCACTTATGAACCTGACTGAAAGTTCTTTGAACGGAAAGATTTTATTTTGTGAGATGTCGAAGTAAAATTACTGGTGAAAGGCTAGAGGTATGTAATTATTGGGGGAGTCTAGAAATATACTTGTGTCAACAAAGAAAACCAAATTTCAAAATGTCTCAGCTTTTGTTTTCTTTGTCTGGAAAAAGGGCATGAGAGCAGCTCCAATGAGACCAAGAAAAGATGATGGTTGATCATCATAACTAGCATTCATTAGCACTTTAAAGTTTGCTAAATCCTTTTTTATGTATTCTGTATTCTCAAAATCTCTGAGAAGTGGGTTCTATTATATCCACTTTATAGATGTGAAAACTAGCTGTCCCTAAGATTGAGAAAGAATAAATTACTTGTCCAAGGTCACCCAAGTAGCAAAATGTTTGAGGTAGAATTTGAAATCCAATCTTCTTGACTTCAAGGTCAATGCTCTATCCACTACACCACCTAAATGCTTCTAATGTATATATAGCACTATAAAGTTTGCAGAATACTTTACATCTATTATCTCCTTTGTTCTTTGCTATAACCTTGTCAGACAGGTGCTATTATAATCATTACAGGCAATGTGCAGGTATTATTAATTTATATTAAAAAATTAAATCACTTCAGATTGTACAGTATCTTGAAATTACTTGACCAAGGCATTTTCTTCCTTTCTAACAAGAAAAAATTCAGCTCTCCAAGGTTCTGTCACTTGTAAAGGGAGACAAATACAGTGGCAAAAATCCAATCAAAGTTTCCTCTTATATTTAGTATAAATCACCTTAGAATGAGCTCATGCCCAAGCCAACCATTTATAGGTTAATATAATGCTAAAATAGGATACTATGAAGTTGGAGCAACTGAATATCTGACACAATCAGAAAAATAATGAATAAATAGACTCTTGAAACAAGATTTTATATAGTGGCATTATCTGAGACAGAAACAAAAGCCTCAGGAAGATTTAAAGGAATAGGCAGATTTTCTCTCTAGAGAATCCCAGAATATCAAAACTGGAAAAGGACTTAGAGGACATCTTTTCCATTATCTTTGCCCACCCTATCCCCAACCTTCTTTTACAAATAAGGAAGATGAGACTCATAAAAGAAGGGACAATCTGCATTTCTACAGAGAATTAACAAAAATTTCAAATGGGCTTAAATTATATTAAAATCCATAAGATAAAATGGATCTTAGAATTGGAAGAAACTTTAGAAATCATCTACCCAACCCCTTTATTTTTTGAAATTTTTAATTTAATCTTATTTTCCATTCCAAATTTTCTTCTTCCTCTTTGCTATGGATATTCTATACCAGATCCGTTTCACTGACCAATAGCTTTGTTTCTTCACCAGGATCAAATTATTTTGATGATTACAGCTTGTAGTATAACTCATCTAGGATAATTAATTTTCCTTCCTTCCCACTTTTTTCCACTAATTCTCTTCATATTTTTACCTTTTGTTCCTCTAGATCATTTTTGTTATTTTTTTTCTAGTTCTCTAATGTATTACTTTGGGAGTTTGAATAGTATAGGATTGAATAAATCAATTAATTTAAATAGTATTGTGGCAACTCCCTTTTCCAGATAATGAAACTGAAGGCAAAAAGGAAATTACTTGGTCAGGGTCACACAATGAGTAAATTCTTGGGCTGTTCCTCATAACTAGGAATTTCTTTTGATTTTGGTGAAAATTGGTGAGGCAGAGAAAAAAAGTGCCAGATTTGGAATCAGGAGATTCTCAGCTTGAATATTGGCTCTGCAACTTACTCCATTTCTAGACACATTTAAGAAATGAAATAAAATTCTGAGCAATATTATAGACTTCTTCAAGATTAATCTCAACTTAGCCTTTCCTAAAGTCAAGAAAACCAAGTAACTATATATACAAAGTCCCCTTTAATGGAACTTAAAAATCATCCAAAACTAATCATTTCATTTTGTAAAAGAAGAAACTGATCCAAAAGCTGGACCATATGGCATCTGAAGGTCCCTCTCCCCAGTCCTGAGTTGGCTTTCCAGTAGAAACTTTGCCTAAGAAAAACAAGCTTCTTCTCCAAAATCTTATGAAGACTTGGCAACAGAAGTGGTTCCTTTGCAATTTTGTCCACTAATTATATTCTAGAATGCTGAAGTCAGAGCTTTCAGCATACTCTGGAAATATTGCTTCCAAGGTCTCTAATTCAGCATAGTTTTGCTGCCTGATTCTATGACAGGAAACATATAAGTCAACATAGTCTTCACCCCTATAGTGTCTCAAAAACTAGTAAGAAATAAATATGAACACTAACCCTAAGTTGGGCAAGTTGTTTTGTGTGGTTTTCATTTTAAAGAAAAGAATCTCAAGATTTTATCCCTGGGAAATGAATGAGAATTTTTCATGAGAATAACATTGATTTGATAATTTATTTCAATCTTTTTTCCAAATAATTGAAATATAACCTTGAGGTTACATTGAAGACCATCAATCAAGATGGTATTCTATAGGGAAAGTACATAAAACTTGTCTATACATCTTACTAATGGTGTCACCCTCTGAAAATCTCTTCACCAAGTCTGGGGTTTTTTTTCATCAAAATGGAGATAATGGCAATATTATCTACCTCATGAGGCTGTTGTAAGGAAAATGGCTTGTAAAATTTAAAGTGTTATAGAAATATGTTTTTTAAATTATCATCTAAATATGAGGTATATCATTATTTATTATCATTAAGACAAAAATGATAATATGATATCCTAATTTTCTTCCTTGTGGTAATTATGTTCTTACATATACATATACATATGCACATTCCTAACACAACAAATAGGTGATATAGTGGATAAAAAGTCAGGTCTGGAGTCAGGAAAACTCATCAGGCCTCAGACACTTCCTAGCTGGGTGACTTTGAGCAAGTCACTTACTGTTTGCCTTAGTTTCTTTATCTGCAATGATGAGCTGGAAAAGAAAATATCAAACCACTGCAATATCTTTGCCAGGAAAACCCCAAAGGGAGTCATGCATAGTTGTAAACAACTGAAATGACTGAACAACAAAAGCATAATAAATGGAGAAAAATAAGTGACTCAGTGGATAGAGTCCTAGGCTGGTCAGGAAAACCTGAGTTCAGATCTGGTCTCAGACACTTATTACTAGTTGTATAACCCTGAGAAATTTTTTGGACCTCTATTTGCCTTAATCCACTGGAGAAGGAAATAGCAAGCCACTCTATTATCTTTGCCAAAAAATCCCTATGGCCTATTATGGCCCATAGAAGTCACAAAGACTGAATGACTGAACAACAACAAAATTCATTAAATGAGTACACTCAAGCAATAAACACTTATTAAATGCCTACTATACACATGCTGCTAGCTTTCCTCCAATCTCTCATTACTATTATAAATGACGAGGCACTAGTTTGTATGTTTGTTCTCCAAACAAAGGTTTTGGGGCCAGAAATGTAGCTGGTGTTGCAGATCTGATCTCTATTTCTACTCTGCCTTGCTTTTTAAGAGATTCAGCTGCTACTATGTTGAAGTTCATCTGTTTGAAATATTTATCATATATAATTCTCACTTAGTTGATGGGCCTTTGGCATAGAAACCTGCCTTAGCAACAGTGATGAACACCAGCCAGAATAATAGCAAACAGATTTGAAAGGGCAAAAACATCCCTGGAAAATGCTTTGGGTTTTGGATAGAACAACTTTGCTAAGAGTGAAATACAGTATAAAATAGCCACTGGCTTCACATGTGGGAGACAAGGGAAAACAAATGCCATTCTGACTTTTTTGGAAATGATGCTTCTTTTTAATCATTTGAAGTATGATTGATACCTAAGATTCCTTCTAGCTTAGAAATCTCTGATTCTACAGATATGTGATTCAGGAGCTGCTAGCCCCAGGAATTGACTTCTATATGCTTCTCATTCTCAACTGAAAATGGAAAAGTGAATGTTTATAAACAATAACTAAACAGTGAATTTTTTATATGTGTCACCTTCTTGAAATGTGTCAATTGCTTCTCCCTTTCAAATGTGTGCTCTTGAAAGCAATCCCATGTTTAAGGGCATGAATTCAAATTATTGCTATAAACCTTCATTGACCCTCTCTGAAGCTCTCCATGACTAAGGTCAAATAACATATATGACATTAGAACAAAGTAAAGACATTTACTAGAAATAAAAGGCAAATCAAGCAACATTAACACCATCTAGTCCCAACATGTTCCTTCTCCTATTGAGCTTTTGCTGCTCAGTTATGACTAATAAGTATAAAAATCTCTACCTCTTGTTGCAGCTTCTCCTCTGCAAATAAAAAAGGCAGTTCCCTGTAAACTATACAGTAAAATCTAAAACCTTTGTAAATCTATATCATATATAAATTAACATATAACAGTCACAGGTGATTACATAAGATATGTTGTATGCATAGTGCATAATATCCATATTGGAATGGAATTTATTCAGTAGGGTAGTGACTTAGATCTACATTTAAGAAAAATCACTTTGGTAGCTGTGTGAAGGGGAAGAAGGACTAAATTTGGCAAAGACTTGAGGAAGGGAAATTGACCAATGGCCTATTGCAATAGTCCATTCATAAGGTGATAAGAGGCATTTCCAGGGTGGTTAGTATATCAAAGTGGAAAACAGGATGCATATGAAAAGATGTAAAAAAAGTAGAAGTGATAAGATAGGCAATTGTGTGGAGATGTGGAATGGATGTGTCTTTGAAAAGTTAAGGATGATATCTAGTTTGTGATCCAGAGTAACAGGGATGATGGTGATGCTCTTGATAGTAATAGCAAAGTTCAGAAAAGAGGAGAATTTAGGGAGAACCTCATATTTAGAAAAGTAGCAAAAGAATATAAAAATAGAAATGTTCAATGTTGCAGGGATTGTGGAAAGTTTGGCACACTAACATAGAATTGATGGAGCTATCAATTAGTCTAGTCATTTGGGGAAAAAATAGATTTATGTGAAGAGAATGACTAAAATATCCATGATTTTTAATCCAGAGAACCCACTGTTATACACATAGGTAACCCAAAGAGGTGAAAAACAGAAAAGAACAATCCACAAATGACAAAATATTAATAGAAGTACTTTCTGTGGTAGCAGAAAACTAAAAATAAAGTAGATAGATATAAATTGGGCAATGGATCAATAAAATTGTGGTACAATTGTGGATTGATACTGCTCCCTAAAAACCACAAATAAGAAAAATTCAGAGAAGTATGAGAAGTATGTAAACCAATACAGAGTAAAATAAGTAAACCATAAAAATAACATGAAATACTACAACTATAGAAATAGAAAGCACCAAAAAGAAAACTAAATTCTGTGTATTATAATTACCAAATATAGCCCCAGAGAAATTTGAAAAAAAAATATGTTTTCTTGCACTTTGCAGAGGGGATAAATGATGGGGCTAAGATTATGGGTAAAGAATATTACATACATTTTGGTACATTGCTGATGTGTTGATTAGTTTTGCTAAATATCTTTTTTTTTCATTTTCTAACAAAATCTTTGTTATGACATTGCTCCATAGATAGGGAAAAGGGAAGGGATACATTCAGAATTAAAGGTAGTGTAAAAAAATGTATAAAAATCCAGAATGTACTCAGCAGTGACTAATGATGCCAGACTGATTTTATTATTTTTGTGAGAGATATTAAAATGGTAGATCATGGAAAATGATTAAGCATTTAATAAAGTCTCTCACATTATTTTCTTGGAAAAGATACCAGAATGTGGTTTGGAAATGGTACAATCAGGTGAATTTGAAAGGTTTTGAAGAGTGGGACTCAGAAAATGGTCAATGATCATTCAATCTCATCTAGAGGGGAGGGTTTTTTTTGGAGGGGGGAGATGCCCAAGGGATCTATGTTTGTTGCTAGACCATGTGATATTTTTATAAATGAGTTGGATGTAAGTATAGATAATATACATCTTGAATTTGCATATTACTCAAGAACAGGAGGGCTAACTAATCCTACTAAATGAAAGTAAGAATTAAAAAGAATTTGATTGATTAGAAGACTGGACCAAATCTAATAAGATAAAATTTAAATAATATAAATGCAAAGATTTTTGTTAGAATTCTAAAAATTTCATTCACAATTATAAGATGAGGGAGGATTGGCTAGAATGCAATTTGCATAAAAACCTGGAGTTTTTCATGGATTGTAAACAAACCTGATGTGAAACAGCAGCATAATATGCCAACTAAGAAAGCAGATGTTCTCTGTTCTTTGACCTTTGTGCCCGGAGGACACAGTGTTGGGATAAATATTCAATATATCTTGGCCCCAGTGTTGGAGACCATATACAGCTATGGCTGATTAGTTCAATATGAGTCTAGAAAACTTTTTCACAGTTTGCATACAAATAGTCCGTGTGACCATTTGGGAGGGAGCTGTCTCTAAATTTGTGCATTACATTACCATGATTTTATTTGCTTACAGAACATAGCACTTTCTTTGGCATAGACATACCATGCTAGATAATCCAGTGCCAGTGTGTATCATACCTCAAAATCAATACCAAAGTTCTTCAAAGAGACCTTGAGAGTATTTTTGCATTATTTCTTCTGATCTCTTTGTGTGAGTTCTCTATAAAATAGATATTATCTAAAGCTATAATAAAGGAGACACATGATCCAGGAATAGGAGGATAATAGTGTCATCACACTCTCTCCTAATTAAAGCACATTTTGAGAATCATGTTCCTGATACATTTTACAAAGGACTTTAATAAACCAAATAATCTCTAGAGGGGAACGACCAGAATGGCAAAGATGCCATTTAGTCATGCTGTAAGAAGATAGGAATTTAGAGAAGACAAAACAAAAAAATAAATAAAAGAGAATTTGTACATAAGTATATGAAGGACTATTGTATGGAATGAGGATTAGACCTTTTTCTACATGGCCCTAGGAGGCAGAATTAAAAGCAAAGAGTGGCTATTATAAAGACATCTCTTTCAGCTTTAAGTATGGGCAAATTTTTAATAGTTAAAGCTGCCCAGGAGGGACAGGGAGGGACCTTGGGTGGTAATGTGATTTCCTTTATTGCCAGTCTTCAAGCTGGATGACAATTTGTTGGGTCTTTGTAAAACAGACTATTTTTCAGATATTGGTCAGACCTGATGACCACTGAAGTAAATTTCAGCTCTGAAACCTTTTGATTCTATGAAATGGATCCTGTTCTACACTCAGAGAATACAATCTAACAAGGACTTTAAAGCTTAAATTTGTGTTTGTTATAATTTATTGTTTTCCTTTCTTGTATAGAGTCACTGAGTCAATTTTGTGCTACTTGGGTGGTTCCTAAAGTACAAGTTCAGAAATGTGTAATTCAGTTACTCATATTTTGCAAAACATACTCAACTTCAATATTTCCATCATCTGACTCACACAGTAAGCCCTAATAGCAGCACACAGTGAACATATTGGTGTCAGCAGTTACAGACTGACTCATTGGAGAAAGGCACAGTTAACCTATAAAAAACACTTCTCCTCTGGGCTTTTCATCCTCAGTTGTCCTAACAATGAAATCTTCATCCAGTGGTAGAACAGCAGCCTGCTGTGTGCTTCTTATCATTTCTGCTCTGATACCTTGTCAAAGGCAGCTCTGGATCCACCAGGACATTGCTGATATAGCAGCAGAGCCAAGATTGAAAATATTCCTTACATTTAATTTCTTATACAAAGAAGGCATCATTTCAAGTCAAACTCTTTTCCTTCCATAGAAAGATGCCTTCTAATTAATGTCAAACTTTCCTCTTTTTTTCCTCCTACCTGGAAACAAAGAAAAGTTAGGGCAGAGCATCCCTTCAAAGTGATTGACAGTTATCTAAAAGTGACTAATGATATCCTCATTCTATTCGATATAAATTTATTAAGTCCCTACTATGTGTGAGGTCAGCATTATTGAGATGAAAAATAATAGTTCTCTTAAGTAACTGATAGCAATAATGAAAAAAGACATTGACAAAGAGCTATAATATAGAGTAGAATGCTTTAACTACATAGGACAGACTTAACAGAGTTGTGAAAAAATTGGAGAGAAATATAACATTTCTACCTGTGATAGAACTTCAAAACAGATTCATGACTTATGAGAAAGCTAAATGGTGTGATAGATAGAATGCTAGATATGAAGTCAGGAAGATGAGTTCAAATTTAGCTTCAGACAATTATAAACTGTGTGACCCTGGGCAAGTCACTTAATGTTATCTGACTCATTATCCTCATCTATAAGATGGAGATAATACCTACCTTTGAGAGTTATTGTGAGTATAAAATTAGGTAATATTTATAAAGCATCTCAGAATTTTTAAAGGATTATAGCAATGCTGACTATCATGAAGGAGGTGGCAATAGGTCCATATTTTAAACAGAAGAATTTCAGCAAGCAAAATAAGTTATATGACATATTCTGGCCACTGGTGAAAGTCTATGTGAATGTCTGAAAGTGGAAGTAGATGGCAAAAGGGAGAGATCAGTGAACTATCTAGTTTTGCTGTGTGATGATAGGCAGGTCACTTAACCTCTCTGAGACTCATCTTCCTCATCTGAAAAATAAAAAGATTGAACTTAATGACATCTAAGGTCTTTTCCAACTCTCAATCCATATAAAATCCAAAGAACTTTATTTATGATTCTATGACTCATGAGTTGAAAAGATCCTTCATCAGTATTGTAAAGGTATGGTTTGGACAGCAGAGAATCTGGAAGCAGGAAGAGTAATCACTACAATACAATGCAGTAAATAATATACCTTGCCTCTTCCTATATAATGAGGAGATAACAGGATAGGTTGATGGGCTAGAGTAGAGCAAGGGCTTGGACCAGGTCATTTCTGCCCTTATAGTTCAAAATTCTATGATCATAGGATACCATAACTGAAAGAAAGTGATAGAAATGTGTTCATGTAGAAGGGATTTAAGACCCTAAGCAAAGATTCCCACCTGTCAATGCAGCCCATAAAGAGAAATAGCTTTATTCTGATTACTCTGGTTCTAATATAATTTTACAAGTTAATTATACTCAAAGTATACTCAAAAAGTTATACTCAAAATTTTTCTGTTTTACAAGTCACTTAACCTCTCTGTCAGATGGTTTATAAGTCACTTGTAAAATAGAGATAATAAGCCATTTCCTAATAAACAAGTGGTCAAATGAAATGAACAAACACATGTGAGGAAAGTTCTCAAAAGAATTGCAAAGTATTCATAACCACATGAAAAAATTCCTCATATCACTAAAAAGAGAAATGCACATCAAGACAACCCTGACATTTTACTTCATAGCCTGTATATTGGTTTTTTTTTAATGACAGAAAAAGAAAACAGTCATTGTTGGAAGATTTGTGGAAAAACAAGCCCTCAGTACCTTGTTGGATGGAACTATGAAGTGTTATAAAGTGATTTGGAATTACACAAATAAAATGACTAATGACTAATATGTGCATACCTTTTAAGGACTCCATTACAGGGCTAGGGAAACAATCAACAAAAAGAAAGTTCCTATATACATCAAAGTATTTATAGCAGTATATTTTGTGATAGTTAAGAATTGGGATCCAAGGGTCAGCTAGGTGGCGCAGTGGATAGAGCACCAGCCCTGAAGTCAGGAGGACCTGAGTTCAAATCTGGTCTCATACACTTAACATTGCCTAGCTGTGTGACCCTGGGCAAGTCGCTTAACCCCAATTGCCAAAAAAAAAAAAAAAAAAAAAGAATTGGGATCCAGGCAGGAGTAGGAGTGGGGAGAGATGTCCATCAATTGGAGAATGGCTAAAAAAATTAGAATATTATTGTACTGTAAGAAATTATGCATCTAAGGAATATAAAGAAATATGGAAAAATGAATGAGACAAAGTGAAGGAAATAGATCAAAGAAAAAAATATACACAGCAACTACCACAATGTCAACTAAAAGAACAATGACATACTAAAAAATTGAAATTAAATGAAATGAAATTATAATGATCAAGTAGGAACAAATATGAAAAGAAAACTCCAATCCACCTCTTCATGGAGGTGAGAGGTTTACACATTGCACATGTTTCCAGGTGTTTTCAATGTATTGATCAATTGTACTGATTTTTTCCCCTCTCTAAAAAAGCATTATTTGTCATATGGGATGGCTCTAAGGAGGGGAAGAGGGAGATATACATGGGCTATCATGGTGATGTAAGAAACAGAAAATATCAATAAAAACATAAAATTAGAATAATAATAATATCTATCTCGGAGGACTGCTGGGAATATAAAATATGTAAAATATTCTTTAAACTTTAAAACCTTATATTATTATTATTATTATTACTAATGGTCCCTCTTAATCTTTTAAAATAGAAAATAAACAAAGATAACTCTGGCAACTCTCCAGACTTCTGATTTTCCTTCACGGGAATCAAGATCACAGTCAATCTTGAGAGTACAGTTAGGAGCAACATGACGACCAACTGTCTGTAATCAGTACATACTTTAAGGCTACAGTGTGATCAGGAAATATGTGCTTTTCTCTGGCAGAGCTTTCAGAAGGGCAGTGAAAACCACTAACAAAAGTAAATCCCATGATCTTATTACATAATCTCAGAATTACACAGAATTTCCAAGTTTTAAGGGTGTTCAGAGATCCTTTGAACTTAAATTGTACCAGATAGGGAATATTTCCCTTATCTTGATCCTTAAGTAATCATTAATTTGATTCAAAACATCTTCAATAATGAGAAACTCACAGCATTCCAAAGCAATCCATTCTGCTTTTGGCTAGTTCTAAATGTTAGGATTTTTTTTCTTTAGTTCAGAACCTAAATCTGCCTCATTTTCTTTACATGTAAAATTAGATTTGACTAAATGGTTTTTGAGATCCCTCCTAGCTCTAAATGGATATAATAAGTCTCCTATAACTCTATCCTATAAGCATTTCAGGATCTTTATTCTATAATATGATGTGTTAACTATCACTCTTTAATTTTGTAGTATCAAAAAATTTGAAGAGAGAAGAAAAAAACTCAGAGGAGAAGAGAGGAGAGAAGAACGATAGGAGGGGAGAAGAGAGGAGACAGGAGAGGAGGGGAGGAAGGAAAAGAGAGGAGAAGAGAGAAGAGAAAGGGAGAAGAGGGGAGGGAAGGAGAGGAGAAGAGTAGAGAGGAGAGGAAAAAAGAGGAGAAAAGATGAGGAGAGGGGAAAAGGAAGAGAGATTTGTTAAACACTATTGCTAAGCACTAAACTGAGGTAGGTGTGATTTTTTCTCTTTTGTTCTGACTTTTCTCTCACAACATGACAAATATGGAAATGTGTTTTAAATGATTGTACATATATAACTTATGTTAGATTGCTTGCTATCTTGGAGAGAGAGAAAGTAAATGAGGGAGGGAGAAAAATCTAACAAAAATGAATGTTGAAAGCTTTTTTACATGTAATTGAAAAAATAAAATACAAATGAGGAAAAAATATCACTGAGATAGAAATATAAGTCCCTGCCCTCAATAAAATAATGTTATTCAGTTGGCTTCAGTCATTCAACTTTTTGTGACCCCCAAAAATTTTGAGGCGTTTTCTGGGCAAAGATACTGGAGTGGCTTGCCATTTCATTTTCCAATTCATTTTACAGATGAAGAAACTGAGACAAATAGGGTAAAGTGATTTACCAGAGTCACACAGATTGTAAATTTCTGGGGTAAGATTTGAATTCATGAAGATAACTCCTAAAGGAGCAAAAAGGAGGAAAAAAGGAAAGGATGGCCAAATGAGGTGAAGGATGACAAGTCTGAGTAAACCCACTTATTAGGTAAACAAGACTGAGGGAAACCTACTTATGATTTCACTGTTTTTCAAAATATTTTTACAAATATCAACTTATTGAAGGCTTACTCCTTTCCTATCAGATAAAAAGGGCATTCCTAATTTAATGAGGAAATTGAGACATAAAATAAAGCAATTTTTCTAAGGCCACTTAGGATTTGAGTCCAAGTACATGATAGAAGATCCTCCATTCCATACACTTGGCCATATTTATAATTACAAAGAAAATTATTTTGAGAGTACCATTATTTGAGAGTATATATTTGAGAGCATCAAAATGACTGGTGTCATCACAACCCTGTGAAAATAGTGGAACCTAAAAGGTTGTAATATTTGAATATGGATAAATCTCACAAAAATATAGTACATTTAATTCTCAGGACCAGTCATCTAAGGTGAGTACTATAATTATTACCATTTTACAAATGAGGTAAATGAGGGTTCAGAGGTCACACAGCTGATGCTTGAGACAGCTTTCAAAGCTAAATCTTCCCAACTCCAGGTTTATTCTATCACTGTTCTTTGCTGATTCTTATATATATGTGACTGTGTTTTAATCTGTTATAACTCACAAATGTGTCTTTGTATGTGTAGGGAGAGGGGATTATGTTTCAATTATTTTAGTCACAGAATCCTCTATTTCCCTTTCTGACAATAGTATATATGAAGGAAATGTCTTCCCCCATTTCTAACCCCATTCTCTTTCCTCTGACTTTTGGGGAAACTGATGATATTTTTTCCTGAGGGTCCAATATGAGTTTGTCCTATAGGGTAATAACATTTGCCCTTTCTTTTCTTTGGTGAATTTTTTTAATAGAAAGATTCTAAAGTATGGTCAATGTATCTCTTCTTACATTACCAATGCTCTTTATATAGCTTCCCCTTCTTTGTTCACCAACCTTGGGTTACTTGTGAAAATTCCCTTTGCTTAGTCTTTATTCTGCCAGTGTTTCCTCAATGATGTCTGCTCTAAATAGATTCTTCTCCTATTTCACATCTTCTTCATGACATCTTTATGCATCTTCTGTGCCTTTTATAGCCTTTTTCTGTTATTTCTCCCCAGTTAGCTCAGTTTCCTGTTTCCATCACTTTTTTCTCTCTTCCCTTGTCTTTGTCCTTTGCCATTATTAAGGGTAGGATAGTGAACTTCTCTTATTTTACATCTCATCATTTCTGTTTTCTCACTTCTATTTGTCTCAGCATTGCCAGTTTGATAAAATTATAGGAAGGCAGTATGATACTGAGGAGCAAGCACTATTTCTAGAGTCAAAGGTCTTGGGTTCAAATCCTGTTTCTGAGGGGTTTTTTCAATTAGTTTGTCTTAAAATCACAAAACATCCTTTGATCTCAGTTATTTCATCAGCAGCAAGTCAAATATGCCTCAGCAAACATGATTATCCACACATCCACATTGTAATGACTGCTTTCTTGCTTCTGTTTCCTTCCATCTTCACCAAATTCATAGATTCTTCAGGAGACAGTATGGTTCTGAGGAGTGAGCACCGACTTGGGAAAGAGCATTATACTCATGAATCAATGATGAATCAATTCTTTTGGCTTAGATCATTTTTTGTTGTTGTTGTTTTATTTGACTCTTCATAGACCACTTTTGGGATTTGCTTGGCAAAAACTCTGGGGTAGTTTGCCATTTCCTTCTCCAGTTTATTGTATAGATAAGGAAACTGAGACAAATAGGGTTAAATGACTTGCCCAGGGTTACACATTTAGGAAGTGCCTGAGGCCATATTTGAACTCAGGAATATGAATCTTATTGATTCCAGCCCCAGCACTCTATCCTCCACACCAGCTACCTGGCTCTTTTTTTTTCACCAAGGGTAATTGCCCTCATCCCTTTTAGAGAACTTCCATTCATTATGTTTCAATCACTTTCATTGTCTGTAAAAGAAGGGATTGAACTAGATGATCTCTAAGGACCCTTAAAGTTCTAAATCTATGCTCTTTGCTTAATATTCTAAACATGTCTATGCTTTCTCACTCCTATTTGTCTCAATCTTTCCCATTTTTATAAGATGATAGGGAAATAACATGGCATAGTGGAGAGTGTACTAGATTTGGAAATGGGATCTGGTTTCAAAATCTGATTTTGATGACTGATTTTAGTTTGGTTACTTTGGTTATTTAACCTTTATGAAACAGAATATAAGCCCCTTTAATAGAATGTAAGGTCTTGAGAAAATAGATCACTTCGTTTTGGCTATCTGAATGCCCAGTTCCTAACAGTCACTAGTTATAGTAAGCATTTGCTTTTTGATTGATTAAGTCCCAAGTTCCTCATCTGTAAAATAAAATGATTGAATTGCATGACCTCTCAGCTAAATCAATGATCCTATAATCAAGTTTTTTAATGATATATTTTTCTAATTATATGTAAAGACAAATTTTAATATTCATTTAAAAATTTTGAGTTCCAAATTTTCTCTCTCCTCTCTTACATTTTTCCTCCTTAAGATGGTAAGCAATTTTATATAGGTTATATAGGTACAATGTGATCAAGTTTCCAAGGGTTTTGCAAACCTTAAAGCATCACGTGTCAAACTGAATCAGAATGGTCTAGTGGCTAGTGAGAGTCACCCTTAGAGTCAAGAGGACTTGGTTTCAAAGGCCACCAGTGACATATGCATATATGTGCCTAAAACATAGAACTATCTGGCCTTAATAATGCTTGCTAATTGATTGGTTAGTTCTATGACACTAAGCCAATCACCTAATCTTTCAGGACCCAAATCATCTCTCTAAGTTGCTGGCCCTTTTTGGTAGAGGGTAATTTTTCACCAAGATTCCCTATGTGCCCATCAGTTGGAGAATGGCTGAAAAAGTTTTGGTATATGAATGTTATGGAATATTATTGTTCTAAAAGAAACAATCAGCAAGATGATTTCAGAAAGGCCTGAAGAGACTTACATGAATTGATGCTAAGTAAAGTGACTAGAACTAAGAGAACATTGTACATAGCAGCAACAAGATTATGCAATGATCAATTCTGATGGACTTGGGTCTTTTCAACACTGAGGTGATTAAGGCCAATTTCAATAAACTTGTGATGGAGAGAGCCATCTACATCCAGAAAGAAGATTATGGGGACTGAATATGGATCACAACATAATATTTTCACCTTTTTTATTCTTGTTTGATTGCTTGTTTTCTTCCTAATTTTTTTTCCTTTTTGATCTTATTTTTCTTGATAATCGTGGAAATATGTATAGAAGAATTACACGTTTAATATATATTGACTTACTTGCTGTCTAAAGGAGAGGGTGGGGAAAAGGGATGGAGAAAAAATTTGAAACAAAAGGTTTTACAAGGGTGAATGTTGAAAACTATGCATATATTTTGAAAATAAAAAGCCAAGAAAAGAGAAAGATAAATAAAGGAGGAAAAAGAGCTCCCTATTTTGACAAAATTACAGATCCAACTTCATGCTGAAGATCCATTATAGTTATTCACTTCCTGTCTATACTTTCAGGTATAACATAGTTGTTGCCTCCAAAACTGCAATCTCTCTGGTATTCATGAAGAGGATAATCTATTGCTCTTTGTAGAATTTTTGTGTTTGTTCTCTTTTTTATCTGCAGGGCACAGGGTTGAGTTAATCAAATTTTCTTCACTGTCCTTTTGAAATCTCAAGCTGCAGGCACATCTTCCGCAAGAATACCTAGACCTACTTACAGGCTTTGGTGGGTTAGAGTTTAGCAATTAAAAACTCTTTACCTCTATAGTTTCCTTTTCCATAGACCAGATTTCATAGCAATAGCAAAAAAGAAATCTTGGCACTGACCATCTCCGACCATCATTTGATTTCATGCAAATTTTAAAAACTGCAGAGGCTGCATCTCTAGACCTACAGGGTATTCCCTGTTTATATTAATTATTCCTACCCTTAGTGATGTCCTTGGGCATAATCATCTCACTTATTTTCCCCTGCCTAGGCTTCTTCAAATTATACTCTGCTTTTGCTATTTTTCTAACATCATCATCTACTCCAGATGCTATTTAGGGTCTACTCTGAATGCCCTGCATCTGTCCTCCCCACTCCTCCCACTCCCACTCCCAGTTTTAAATCTGCTTCCCCTCCAATAATCCTCTTTAATTTCTTTCACTTCATTATATTGACTTTTCATTTGACCTCAGAAGCTTTGTGACATTTATAGTCTGCACCATACAATTTAACACTTGATTATATACAGATTTGTATTGTTCACTAGATACTCTAGGTCTATCTTATCTCCACTGACACAGTCAGTGTTTCAAGGGCAGGGACCACATCTCATATCTGTCATTCCTCTACCTATGTCCAACACAATACTGGACACACAATTGGTGTTTAATTAATATCATTAACTTGTGAGTCCTCTGATGATATATATCTCTTGGAAAAAATCAATTATAGTCAATCATAATCTCACTTTCATTTCCTTCTCTGCCAACTTATTATGTGACTTGTCTCTCTGTAATACATAAGCAAATAGAGAAGCAATGGCAAGTATGTGTCCCTCACACTTTTCAGGGAACTCATTCTCAGATACATATTAACCATTTTCATTGGTGATACTTGACAGAGTCATAGTAGTCTCCTTGATTCTAAGTGATAAGACTGGAAATCTAAAGAGAAAGAATATATATATTATATTATATATATATATATAGAGAGAGAGAATATATATGTGTATATATATATATATATATGCTTGTATAAAAATTCCACACTTTCTGACATCCTCTTCTAAAGATCAGAATTCTTGGTGACTCATGGCTTTGCCAGACAAATTCTGAGAAATCCTACCATGGTGACATTTGAGGACAGTGATAGACTATCCCTTTCCTCTGAAAACCAACCTAGCTCTGTTTAGAGTAAATCTTCACCAGATGATCTCAGTAAAAGGTTTTATTTTTGTTTATTTGGGGTTTTTGGCACAGTAGTTCATAAGGACCATCTACTATGGCATAAAAAGGTTATGATTTTTGCTGGTAGAGGGAGAAATGGTGTATAACCAAACAAATCAAGACCCTGAACATATTAAAATGAATATGTGTGTGTGTGTGTGTGTGTGTGTATACCTTGGAAATCCCTTGGAAAAAATAAATTATAGTCAATTACAATCTTACCTTCCTTTTTTTCCCTGTCAACTTATTATGTGATTTGTCTCTCTGTAATATATATAAATATATACAGGCAACAACTTGCTATTGACACTATAATATATATGTGTATATATGAATATATCTATGTATATAGATAGATACACACATATTATATATGTGTATTATATAGTATGTATGTGTATGTACATGTATTATATGTACATTATATAGTATGTATGTATATATAAAAGAACCAGACTGCCTACTTCTTCTACCTTAGACTCAACTGTGATCCATAACACCCTCCATGTGCCCTCTTTTCCAAAGTATCTTACATTTAACTAGTGGGCATATATTTGTGTTTATTAACTTTCTATTTCTGCTATATGTTTTTATATGTACTTGTTTTTTCTCCTACTAAAATAAAAATTTCTTGTTAGTAGAGATTATTCCATTCTTTGTACTCATATGCCCAGAGCCTAGCAGAATGCCTGGCATATAGTAAGTGCTTAATAAATACTTTCTCATTAGGTTAGTTGATTATAAAACTCTTTGTGAATGTTGAATTCCAAATTCACTTTCTCCATCTGCTCTCTCCCCTCCACTCATTAAGAAGGAAGAAATACATGCCCATTATATATATGTATATATATATATATATATATATATATATATATAAAGTTCCAAATTCTCTTTTTCCTTCTGCAACTCTCTTAATGAGAAGGCAAGAAATATAATATCCATTATACACACACAGACATATGCACATATCTCATAATCTTTTAAATAGATCATCTACTTATCAATCAGTGAAAATCACATTCTTCAGTGGAATAAGTAATTTGATTAACAACTTTTTGATATGAAGAGGAAAAGTACTTGAGAAATATGACCCCCAAAGAATCCATTTTATTTTTGCTCTTCTTTATGAATCTCCTATCTCTTTTTTGGTTGCTTTATCCTTCTCTTATAATTTCAAGTTGTTTGATTACACTCCATTTAGCAGAAGCTACATGATTGTTTGGTTTGTTTTTGTCTTGAGCCATTGGAACTATCCCAGCTGGGCCTTCCTCCTCTTTTCACAGCTGGTTTTCAGTAATTATATATGTTCATTCTCCTTGATAACTTAAACACTAATCTCATTTTTGCAGAAACATTACTGTGCCTTTGTTCTATATACCATTCTTAACTCTGTCTTAGATGGCTTCCAGAGTCATGTTTTCAGCTGTTCTAAATGCCAACAGAAATGAAGAGCATCAGGAAAGTATTTTTCCCCTCCTGGCCTTACCATGGTTCTATCACAAATATTTTAAAGTCCAAATCCATGACTAGCCTATTGATCTTATTAATACTGTGAATACTTCACAATGTTTTCTTTGCCAAGCTATAATATCTCCTATATCCAACACTTCATTCCTAAAGAATATGAAGATTTTCTTTTATATTGGCTTAATGTAACCTGAAAATGCTTATAGATGTACTATTCTTTTTTCTATAGAAATATTTTCCCAAAATAAACCCAACTTCTTTTTAATGATACAAATATAAACCTTTTATTTATTTTTTCCAATTATACATAAAAATAATTCTTTACATTTTTTTTAATTTTGAGC
Organism: Myrmecobius fasciatus; assembly: GCA_023553655.1. NCBI lineage: Eukaryota > Metazoa > Chordata > Mammalia > Dasyuromorphia > Myrmecobiidae > Myrmecobius > Myrmecobius fasciatus. Next base: position 1,739 of record JAJPUD010015845.1, on the reverse strand, counting down.
TCCAAATTCTTTTTCTCCCTTTCATCCCTCCCCTTATTGAGAAAGTAAGCAATTTGATCTAGGTTATACAGGTACAGTCATGCAAAACATATTTCCATATTATTCATACTATGAAAGAAAATACAGACAAAAAATGAATAAAGTATTTAGTCTGATTTTCTTGCCATACAGAAAGCCAAAAGAAAATGTTGGTAATTATGCAAACCAGAAGTGTGACATTTGGGCATTGTTCAAAGACATCCTTCTAGCTCACCCCATGATATATCCTTGAAAGCTCACCACAGAGTTATAATCAGCAGTGTGCTGGCAAATTATTAACAGTGGGTAGGACTAGGGGGAAAAGTATACTACACTTTTAAATTAATTCTTTCATTAATATTTTCTAACAATGTCTGGATAATTAAGAGAATAATAAGCCATGTCCTGTGTTGTAGCATTTGCTGATTTCCAAGGTGTAAATATTCACATTGGAAATATAACAATAAGCTCTTGCATCTGTATAAACTAACTATAGGTGGTTTCTTTGTCACTATTTGTGGCATCCCTCAGCCCATAATCCCAAATTTCAGGAGAGTCCCAGAATTTCAGGAAGCTATAAGACAAAAAAACCCAAAATATTTTAGACCCTAGGAAGAATTTGTCGGTTCACTTGTACCAATTCCACGTCTGGCACCTTCCGAGTAGTTTGTAGGGAAACCATATCATAAATCCAAAGCTAAAAAAGATCTCAGAGATCATTTAGTTCAATGTTCTCATTTTATAGATAAGGAAATTTGGAATCTAAGAACTAAAGGAATTTACTTCTTCAAGATAACATGGGCAATAAATAATAAGAGATAAGCTTTGAACCCAGTTCTTCTTAATACAAGTCCAGGGTGCATTCACCTTAGCATCTTGATTTCCTTTTTAAAAAAATAATTATTCTTCTAGGCCTTGAGACTTGCTTCTCCCAAGAGTAGCTGTAGGTCACTTTAGACTCTAGTTCTCTCTGGGGAAACAATTTCAGCCCATACTTTTAGAAATATGTCTGGCTAAGATTATCTGATGGAAAAGGATGCTAGATATCTCACAATAATGCTTTATAGAGAATTATCATTCTTAAGAACATTCCCTTTACATATATATTATCACAAAAGTCTTTTCTATATTTAGCATAAATTTTGTTTTGTTTCTTTTCTTAAAAAAAAAAACCTACCAACCTTTATTTTTCTTTTTTTCTGGACAAAGAGAGAATCATATGATGTTCATTGAACCCACAAGAATCAAGATAAGGATAGCTAGCTTGTCTTTGCCAAGAATGTATGTCTATCTTCTATATGTAGAGTGGGAAAGATGGAATGCATAGTATGTCAGCAGATAGAAATTAAGAGGTGACTATCTAGAGACAGGAAATAGCTATTCCATTATCCACTTAGAAATCTTTCAAACAGGAGGCAGCATATATAAGCAAAATGCTCTATAAGGTACCTGGGAGTCTTCCCCCTCCCCAATATCTAATTCAAGTAAAGGTTGAATTATACTCTTATGTCTAAGAAGTACATGTTGAGTCTACTCCTGAACTTATTACCTATGGGATTCATGTTTACATATGAATTAGATTATTTAATGTTATTTTCATTTTTGATAGCTAAATATAATTTGCATCTCTCTTTGGTTCAAGAGGGATATTTGAGTAATTAATGACTTGGCAAATTTAAAAGAATTCCTTAAGCCCTTGGTTATTCCACATTTGCTCTCAG
>JAJPUD010015844.1:0-35955 GCA_023553655.1 Myrmecobius fasciatus | reverse complement strand
CCCCCTGGCCAGCCTTGTCCATCTAGGAGATTTCTGAAATTGAGCAGCCCCAGGAGGAGGGTGGATTTGTCTTAGAGAAGGGGCAACAGACTTCCAGGGCTGGGACTCGATTGTGCCAGATCAGAAGGCCTCTTGGTCGTTGCTGACTCTGTGGGTCATTTGAGTCTCAGCAGGCACTGTCCCAGATGAGAAAGCTAAGACTGGGGCATCTTCCTCCCCTCGGGGGTCTCCCTCAGTGTGGCTCTCCCTGCACTGCACTCTCCCTGGAAGAGAGGAGGGGCTGGGCTCTTCAGCTCCCTGGGCCTTCCCAGGATGGTTTTCCTGATTTCTAACTGACCAAATCGGTCCCCTAGTTAATCAAGACTGGCTCCCTAGTACCCCAAATATTGGCCTCCTGATTGTTCCACCAGTGCTCTTTGTGCAGATCATCCCCCAAGCCTAGAATGCTCTCTCCTCACACCTGCTTCTTAGAACCCCTAATTCCCTCCAAGGCACAGTTTAGTCAGCACTCACAAATGTTTATCAATGTTGATTAATCTTGTTACATCAGATACCATGCTAAGCCCTGGAAATACAAAGGCAAAAAGCACGCCATTCCCTGAGAGAACTTCTTTCTAATCCAGGGGATAGCATGTAAATCACTAGGGACATAAAAGATATAACAAAGTAGAGGAAAGTAATCTGAAAATTTAAGTATCTAGGGGCATGGTGGGTGGAATGCAGGACTTAAAGACACAGGAGATCTTAATTCAAATCCTGCCTCCGAAATTTACTTTCTCTGGGACTCCAGACAAGTCACTTAACCTCAGCCTCAATTTCCTCCCTTGTAAAGTGAAGATAATAGTAATATCTATGTCACCGGCTCTTTGCAAATCTTAAAGCACTTTATAAAATGCTTTATTATTATTTTATATCTGGTTTGAATATGTCTGTATGGTTTTTTTTTGTTTGTTTTGTTTTATATCTAGTTTTGGATATATCTCTTATGTTTTTGTTTGATTTATATCTAGTTTGGATATATTTGTATGTTATTTTTGTTTGATTTATATCTAGTTTGGATATATCAGTATGTTTTTGTTTGTTTTATATCTAGTTTGGATATATTTGTATATTTTAGGTTCTCTTCCCAGTAGACTGTAAGTTTCTTGAAGGCAAGCACTGATTCCCTTTTCTCTTTGTATTCCTGCTTACAGGTGATTTATATCTGCGTGCACACATTTTGCATGTGTATATGTACACCCATGTATACTTTATCACATCTATGGGTTGGTTAACTAGGGGAGACTGAGTAGAGTGTGTAGAAGCAGGGGCATAGCTAGAAATTTAGAGAATGTGCCACAGGGCCCTTGCCCATCGTTAGTTAAGCAGTAACTGAGAACTCCGGCCTTCTCTGGGTCGCCTTGTGGGCCATCTCTCCCTCTGTAGGAAGAGACAAAGGACCCTGCTGCCTGCAGCAGCCCCCAGCTTTGCTGTGCCCTGCTTTCCCGAGCCACACGCATAGACCGCAGCATGTTGGTGTTTGTCCGTGGGTAACCCTTGTAGCACTCCAAAAGGTTTTGCCGAAGCTGGTGTTGCAGACGAGAGTTTTGTGGGCTTGAGGGGCTTCTGGTGATCTTTGGCTGAATGAGGCGGGGAGAGAGCTAGAGCTCTAGTCCTGAATCTGACGCTTGAAGTTCTGCCCCTTTGGTCTCTGGGCCCTGAGGCTTAAAAGGAATGTTTGGGCGATAATGGCACTGAAGGGCATGAAGGCTGGTTCCCTGGCACCTCTTGTCACCTTGACCTGCTTTGGGACGGGGGAGCTGGAGAAAGGGGTGAGATACAGCCACCAGCCTAAGGCGTGCCATGCTCCATCAGTGACACCTGGGGGTGCTGAGAAGGGGCCACAGGTTAAGTGGCTTGGTCACTGGGTGGCTCCATGCTGGGCAGAGCACTGGGCCTGGAGCCTGGAAGGCCTTAGTTGCAGTATGACTTTAGAATCACCAGCCAGCTCCATGTCCATCCCTGAACAAGTGCCTTCACCTCTGCTTGCCTCAGTTTCCCTCAGCTGCAAGAGAATAAGAGCAGTTACCTCCCAGGATTGTGGTGAGGACTGAGCGAGGTGATTACTGTGCAGCACTCAGCACTGTGCCGGCCCGGGCCAGATGCAGAAATGGGGCTGCTCTTCCCCTTCCACCGGCTTGTGCCGTTGGAGCATTCTGGCTCACAGCTACCTCTCTGGCCACCAGGCTTCACTGCCTGGAGATTATGGACATAAAGACATGCTCTTTTAAAACTCCAAGTTTGTTTCTTTGTTCTTAGAAAAGTGTTTGTGATCCTGTTTCTTTTCCACCTCCAAAAACCAGAGCAACAGTGAATCGTTTGAGATTGTCAAACAAAAGACGCCAGATAGCACAACTGACAATTCATTGTTTAAGAGGGGCTGAGTTGGTCTGTACCTGCTCTAAGCTTCCAGCCTACGGGGCTAATAATTCCCAGGGCACTCTTCCTCCCCATCTCAGAAGGCTTTTTTTTCCTCCTGCCTTTATGCTGGGCAGCATCACTTACAGGTGTATGGTCTCAGCTTCCAGAGCCATTGTGGCTTATCCAGCTTTGGATCAGATTGGCATCTGACCAAGGTGCCCCCGTGGGGGTCACTGGAGAAGCAGACTTAGGATGCCCAGGAAGGAGCAGGAGGTTTATCCTGCCTGTTACAGGAGACTCTCCTTTGTGCTTTGTTACAGGCACCTGTCTCTTGGGTGAGTTTTTAAAAAGACATTCATGAGACGTTGTCAGTGGTTAGTTCAATATGGGTCTGACTTCAGGAATTCAGACACGGAGCCCCACTGGTATCCTTGGCAACGCTGAAACAGCATCCAGGCGACCCAGCAGTTTCTGTGATGTTGATGACATTCCTTGGGGGTCAGGCCTGGGCGGGCATCCCCTGGCAGCTTCAGAAAGGCAGGAGGGAGAGAACTCACTTCTCTGGGCCTGCATGACGCATCTCTCGTCTGTCCCCTGCTGGCAAGTGCTGGGATTTTCACCTCCATTTCTTCATTCAGAGGCAGCCTGTCATGGTCCTTGGAGATCATTTAGTCCAAGGGTTCTTGATAAACTCTGAAAAGGAGTCATCAGTTTGTCAAAGGAGTCCATGACACACAAAACTTAAGAACCCTGATCTAGGCCAACCTCTTCTTTTAATTTTATTTTTCAGTAAACAAAAACCTACTTTCTCTTCCTTCTCCCCATTGCAAAAAAGAAAACAGTTCTTGTAACAAATATTCATAGACAAGCAACACAAACTCCCCCATTGGACGTGTCTAAAATTGTCTCCTTTCATATATGTCATCCATCATCTCTCTGTCAAGACATGGCCGGCATCCTTCATCACAGGGCCTCTAGGCTCATGTTTCATCATTGTTTTGTCTTACCCAGAGTTCTTACATCATTAAAGTTGACTGTCCTTACAATGCTGTTAATGTATAAATTATTCTCCTTGTTCCACTCACTTCATTTTGTCAGTTCTTCCTAGGTTTCGTTGAAAACATCACATTCATTTACCGGCACTTGTTAAGGCCTCTCCCCAGTAGATAGACATCCCTGTTTCCCATTCTTTGCTACCACAAAAAGAGCTTCCATAAATATTTTTGTACAGATGATACTTTTCCTCTCTGAGTCTTAGTAGTGGAATTGCTACCGACTTCCTCATTTTCTGGATGAGGAAACTGAGGCTTAGAGAGACTTAGCCAATGTCAAATAAGTAGTATCGTAGGTGGCTTGAGCCCAGGGACTCTTGACTCCAAAGCCAGAGCTCCTTCTACAGAATCAACTTGCCTAGAAAGCCTGGATCCAAATCCCACCTTGGCCAGTTTCTGGCTTGCCTCATGTGACTTTGGGCAAGTTAACCTTGAGCCTAAGGTTCCTTATCTGTAAATCAAGCCTGCTAAATTGTCAGCCACTGAGAGGTTGTGAGGGTCCACTGGCCTCCCCTGGGCCCCATTCCCAGCTGCCATCATTCCCTAGGATCTGGCATCAAGCCCTGTCCTTTTCCACCAGCTGCTCTCCTTTTGCTGCTTCCTGAACTTCCAGCCCCCAGCAGCAAAGTGGCCTTCTCCTGTCCCAGCCACTGCACTGATTGTTGTCTTGTACCTCACCAGTGACTTCATTTGTCTTTTGTACTGAGACCTGGAAGGGGCCTTTGGATGCCTTCTCAACCTCCTATTGCCTTCCTCCCCTCAGCGTGCCCTGTATCCCTCGGTTCTGGCCCTGACCCGCTGTCTGCCAGCCCTTCCACTTTGCACAGGCTCTCCTCCTCGCCTGGAGTCCTCTCCCTGTTAATCCCTGCCTCTGGGCTTCCTTCAAGACAGCTCAGACTCCACATTCTAGGTTTCCTCCAGGGCTAGTGGGCACCATTGGGCACAGAGGGCTGGGCCTGTGGGCAGGAAGCCTCCTCTTCCTGAGTTCAAATCCAGCCTCAGCCACTCACTAGCGGTGTGACGCTGGGCCAGTCACTTGACCCTGTGTGCCTCAGTTTCCTCATCTGTCAAATGAGCTGGAGAAGGATATGGCAAACCACTCCTGTTTCTCTGCCAAGGAAATCTCAAATGGAGTCACAGAGACTCAGACACAATGAAACAACTGCCCCTCATTAGAATGTCAGCTCCCTGGGGGCAGGAGCTAGCTTTTTTGCCTTGTGGATCTGTAGCACTTAATACAGGGTCTGGCACACAATAGGTATTTAATAACTGCTGATGAAGAATTCTTTATTGTAGAGGTTTACTTGGGCACAAGTAAGCAACAATAACACAAAATCCTCAAAGTAGCTCCCAATCCAAAGTCCATTAACTATAAACAGTAATCATAAAAATGAGCTCTTGTGGGGCAGGGAGTTTCTTAGCGTTTAGTGGAGGTTTGTGTTTGCAGGGCAAGGTTGGGTATGTAGTAGGTGCTTCATAAATGCTTGTTAAACAGGCAGCATTTCTTTGCCTTAGAGGCAGCCAGATACAACCAAATTCGACAAAGGCTCTCCCTGATTTCCGCTTAGCACCGTCCCCCACCGGCAGCCTGGCAGAACAAGGGAGAGAAGGCCAGACTGATCACTAAACAAGCATTTCTGAAGACAAGGACAAAGTGGCCCCTGTCCTCGGGGAGCTTACAGTCTCTTGGGCAGGAACCACATGTGTTTGTGTAAATCAGCACAAAATATGCACAGAGTGACTTGGGGAGACCAAGAAAGGCCTTATGTGGGAGATGACCTTGGAGCCTTCCAGACTCCTGGCGTGTTGTGTGTGGGGAACAGCACCAGGGCCAGTGACTGGGACAAGAACCAGCTGGGGAGGGAGGGAGGGGATGAATTGTTTTTAAGGGTGGAGTTTGCATTTTATCCCCAAAGTACTCAGAGGCCCCAGGAGAAAATGCCCATCTGGTCCCTGCACCAGCTCTAGCTGAGAAGCAGAGTGGGTCTTGTCCCCATTTCACAGATGAACAAAAGGAAGCTTGGAGAAAGGGCACAATTTGCCCTTGCCCATGCCAGCGTCAGGTAGGTTGGGACCCAAGGACAGGCTCTTGACTCCAGTGCCTGCATCTCTGGAACATCCCTAGAATTTTCTCTTCAAGGAACTTCCCCTGGGAAGACAGTTTGAGTGAAGGGTACAAAAGTCCAAGTTTGGAGGCATTAATGAGTGTGGTTTTATGTTTAGACTGAAGAACCAGGAGCTAAGGCCTCTGGGCAAATCTGACGTCCGGATGAAGATGCTGGCGGCCCCTGTCAATCCAGCTGACATAAATATGATCCAAGGTAACCTTGGTCTTTGGTTTACATTCACTGCATCTTGCCTTCGAGCCAGCTCATTTCCTCTCCTCCACTGGTGGGAGGAGTATTCCTGTGTCTGGGCTACAGCTCAGCTGTTTGAGCTTAGGATCTCTGCACTGCAGCAGGCCTAAAGCCAGTCAGTGCCTACATAAGTCGGGCACCTCTATGGTGCCCCCAGGAGCAGCGGGCTACTGGGCTGCCTAAGGAGGAGGGACCTGGGCTCTGGCCCAGGAGATGGAGTGGGTCAAGTCAGCCGTGGAATTGGGCCCCCAAGTATCAGGGCGGGAGACACCTGTTGTTGTGGAGTTTTTTAAGGCAGTTATGTCACACATGGTCCCCAGCCTGTGAGCCAGGGACTCGTGAGAAGTCAAAGGGTCTGAAAATGTGCAGGGAAACCAAGAATGGTCAGTCCTGAGGTTGGAACCGGCCTTCTCGGCTCAGAATGACTAATTAGCAGTCACACCTGTGGACTCAGCACATAATGGCCCTCACATATGTGGGACTTTTTCAACTGTATGCAAATGATGTGATTAACAAAATACAAACTCACTTAAAAGGGAAGGGAGTAAGTGTTCCTATAGTGGCTACTAGATTTACAGACATGATTTCATTTGATCCTCACAACATTCCTGGGAGGGGTGGGTGCCGTTATTTCCATTTTACAGCTGAGGAAAGTGAGGACTTGCCCAGGGTCACACAACTAGGACATGTCTGGGGCCAGATATTAACTCCAAAAGTAGTAGTTTTTTGTCATCTTTCATTTTCTCTGTTGCTATTAAGAGCACAGCTGGGGGGGGGGGCTGGGACACTTGCTGTCATTCAGAAGGGTTCCCCATACCAGAAGTGTTGGGGGATCACTGAGCTGGCTCATCAAGCCTCTGAATAGAGGGGGAAGTACTGTAACACAGGGAAGGGGTGCTCACCCTGGAGCCTGCCCCAATGCTTCCTAGGGCTGGTCACAGCCTCCCTGGGCCTAAGGGGGTCACCTTAGAGGGGGCCCCCCTGCCCTCTGCTGTGCCCCCGTGCCTTTCCCCTATTGGAAGGAAAAGCCCTGAGATCTTTGGTGACAGTCTGCATTTTTCTGCCCCAGGGACATATGCCATCCTTCCTGCACTGCCCGCGGTCGGAGGGAACGAAGGGGTCGGCCAGGTGCTGGAAGTGGGCAGCGCTGTGAGCGGACTGAAGCCCGGGGACTGGGCGATCCCAGCCGACGCAGGCCTTGGTGAGTTTCTTCAGATCTTTCCCTGCACAGGGGCAGCAGCCTTCTTGGAGCCAGATTTCATTAGCTTCCTTCAACCAATATTTACCATGTACCTGCTGCTCTGGGAAATTCTAAATGTTCCTGTAATGAGCCTAAGCTTCTTCCTGAAACTAAGGCCTTCCCTCCCACCCGAGTATTCTTCTGGGAATGATGTAGGGATGTGGGGCCCCCGTGACCTCTCAAGAAGTGAAGCTGAGGGTCACCCAAGGGAGTGACAGAGAGGCCCAGGGTGGGCAGGTCAGAGGGCATGATGACCATGAAATGATGCAGGACGCCCTTGAAGAAAACCAGGGGGAAAAAAGGGATGAACCTTCCATGGGGCAAGAGTTAAGGCTAACTGATGTCCACATGGTGTTCAGAGAATGTCGGGATGAGCTCTTGTGGATAAACTTATACAGAGGACAGGTAAGAGTCACAAAGAAAGGCCAAGCTTGGACAGGTTGCGATTTCCATTTTTATAGGGAACTCCCTCCTTCACAAGCTCACAGATTTACCAGAGCAGAGCGTCTTAATCTGGGAGCCATGAACTTGTTGGATTTGTTACTTCTTGACAATTTTTCCATGAACTATATTTCCTTTTTATCCTGTGTATTTAAAAAGATGACTGAGCAGGAGCCCACAAGCTTCAGCGGATCCTGCCCAAGGTTGCCCATGGCAGAGAAAAGGCTTTAAGAATCCCTAGTCTGTTTCTCAGATTGCCCTCCCAGCCCTCCTGGACTCCAGGCACATGAGAAAGACTTTTATAAAGAGATTTTCACTTCCTACTCACTAAAGGGAAACTAACGGGGATTAACAAAAAATGATCAATGATGAAGTCAAACTTTGGGAGAAGTCTTTCCAAATCTGTGGTAAGAGACCATGGCTGTCCGCTTTCTCTGGGACCTCCGCACATGACCACTTGTCTCTGGATCTCTGTTTCCCCTTCCAGCAAGCAGAATCATTGGGACCTCATCTAAAGCTCCAATGCTTTCCCTCACGATAGGAACAGTGCAGGCCTGATCCATTAATCCTGGAAGCTAGAGAGGAAACTGAGGCATCCGGGAGCCTGGAGAACTTGTCACACAGCATGGCATCCTCTTCACCAAATCCTCTTCCTTAGCTTTTTTCTCTCTACTCCCTCTACCTTTAATTATTATTGGTGTTATCTCTTATTTATCTTCTAGGAGAGGTCCAGATAGAAACAGTCATTCTCCTGAGGCTCCCTTATAATTTAGTGTTCTGAACATTCTTGTGCATATCTACAAAATAACAGTGTTTGGTTATTATTATTATTCCAGTCTTAGGGCTCATTCCACCCCCCTACCAAGCTGTATGCACATCTGCTCATAAAACTTGGACCTGGTATCTTCTTCTGTCCAAAACTACAGATTTATCTGATCCACTTAAAACCTTATTCTGGGGAGGGGGCTGCAGGCTTTGCTGCAGTGCCGAAGAAGTCCATGACACCTCAGAAGTTTCAGCAGCCTTGCTGCTGTATCCTCAGGTTTCACAGAGAAATCCGTCCTTACCCAGAGCAGCAGGGGTGCTCCTGGAAGAGCCTGGGGGTTAGAATGACCTTGGTCTGGCTCCAGGGTCCTTAGATGTGTTTCTTGTGCCCCGGCATCCCCAAGAATGACGGACATCCAGAATGAGGAGGTTTCCCCAAAGTGCCTGTGAATGAACCATTTCCCCTCAAATCACTGATTAAGTGCCAGGCACTAAGTGATCGAGATATAAAGAGTAAAAGACAGCCCCCACCCTCCAAGAGCTCGGGCTAATGGGGAGACAACATGCAAATAGACTCATATAGTGCAAGTCATGTCCAGATCAGCTTGTTGGGTTGTGTCCAGCTCCTTGTGACCCATTGGGGGCTTTCTTGGCAGAGACACTGGAGCGGTTTTCCTTCTCCAGCTCTTTTTATAGATGGGGAAACTGAGGCAAACGCCGGGGTCGCACAGCCACTAAGTGTCAGAGGCTGGATCTGAACTCAGGAAGAGGAGCCTTTCTAACTCCAGGCCTGGCCCTCTGTGCTCCATGGCCCCAGCTGTCCCCATAGACTAAGTAGGAAGTAGTTAAGGGAGGGAACGTACCAGAATTGAGAGGGGTTAGGGAGGGCTCCCTGCAGAAGGTGGGATTTTCATGGAAACTTCAAGGGAGCCAGGAAGGCCAGGCAGTAGTCCGAGAGGGACAGAGAGTCGGAGAGCGTTCCAGGCCTGGAGTCCCATGGTGGTGAGGGGCCTGTGTGACTGAGTCAGAGTCTGGGGAAGTAAGGGGATTGGAAAGGGAGGAGGGGGTCAGTGATGCAGGGCCCTGAAGGCCGAGCATTTGCTCCCGGAGGCACAGGGAGCCTCCTGAGTCTGCAGTCCGTTGGCAGGCCCCTGGGGCTGGCTGCCAGGAAAGAGACCTCACAGCTGGATGAGGGTTTCTGGGGCTGGGTCGGGCCCCCCCTCCCTGTCAGCTGCCTGAGGAAGTAGGCCCTTAGAAACAGCCAGCCCGGCCACCCCACCCATGGGCACCCAGGCACAGCTGCAATGCTGGGGAATTTGAGGGCTGAAGTGCAAGGGAGGGGCCAGCTGTGTTCTCAGAGCAGCCTGGGACAAGGCCTGGAGTCACACCCCGCTCCGAGCCGGGTCAGTGAGGGCCTGTGGTTCCCTTCTGGGCCTGCAGGTGGGATGGAGCCGGGACTCCCATTTCCCTTTCACTCACTTGTTTCTTCCAGCCCCTGGTGGAGTGGCAGAGGTTCCCATGTTCCTGTGGTCTGCCCCGGGCTGAAGTTAGAGGCCCAGAAGTTGGCAGCCCCTGGGAGGTTATGGCATCCCCACTCCCACTGCCTCCTGGGGACCTCCAAACTGCATACCCACAGGCCCGTGCCCTCCCGCCTCAAGCTACAGAAAGGTCTGCCAATTGGGTCATTGCCCTTCCCTGGGAAGGGGTTGGAGGAAACAGCCTCTACATCTGATCTCACTTTGGGAGGGTGGCAGGTTTTTGTTTTTAACTTTGGGGGATTTTTGTGATTTCATAAACATAGGGAACTTCCAGGGCAGAAAGTTGGCCAACTAACAAATGAAAAGCCATTTCTCAAGAGCTTGTGGGGCTGTTGTTGTTGAGTCGGGTCCAACTCTCCATGACCCCATTTGGAGTTTTCTTGGCAGAGATGCTGGAGCCTTTTCCTTCTCCAGCTTTTATGGAGGAAGAGTCTGAAGCACACAGACTGGCTCAGGGTCACACAGCTAGGAGGGGGCTGAGGCCGATTGGAGCTCAGCTCTATCCACGGGCCACCTCTTAACACCTAGTAAGCCCTGAAGAGGGGCAGCTGGCTGGCACAGCAGGGAGAGCCAGGCCTGGGCTCAGGAAGACTCCTTCCTGACTTCCGATCCAGCCTCAGACCCTCACTAGCTGTGAGGCTCCGAGCAAGCCACTAAGCCCTGTTTGCCTCAGTCTTCTCATCTGTAAAATGAGCTGGAGACCAGTCCAGTGTCTCTGTAGAAAAAAACCCAAAACAGAGGCACAGAGAGCCAGACAGTTCTGAGACTACCGAACAACAGTAAAAGGTGCCCAAGGATCCTCCCGAGGGCTTGGGGTATAGATCTCTTCTAATAGAAGATTGCATTCTTACTGGGGAGACGAGAATCTTGGCTGTGAGATATTTGGAGAAAACCCATAAGGATAATGAGTGGGGCCATCAGGGGGTAAATGGACACGTTGACATGCCCTGTCCAGAAACAATGGCACGGTTGATTTTGTAAGTTCCTTGTTCTTTAATAGAACTGGGAAGGGGGAAAGACAGTTATTGAGGCAGTGGAGGAGACAGCCCAAAGTAGGGAGTTAAGTGAGGCAGAGTGATCAGGGCTTCCCTAAAATAGTGGTCCCAGAGAGGCAGTCAACAAGCATTTATGATGTGCTGTGGGCCAGGCAACTCTATACTAAGCACTGGAGATACAAAAGACAAAAATTAGGCCGTTGCTGCCTTCAAGGAGCTTATATTCTAAAGGGGAATATTATATGTATTGTATAAGATATAAGATAATGGGGAACGGGCACTCACAGCAGCCTGGAGGGGATTCAGGAATCAGGGCTCATGTGAAGGACTCCCTAACTAATGCGGGGAGCTGGATAGGACACTGTGCTTGGAGTCAGCAAGATCTGAGTTCTGAAAATCCCTAAATGTTTATTGAGCACCATGTTATTGTGCACCAAGCACAGCATGAAGGGCCGAAACTGAATTCCCTCTCAAGTACACACTAGCCAGGTGGCTTTGACCAGATCATTGGGCTCAGCCCAGAGTGGTGGCCAGGAGACTGCACACCTCAGAACTCTAGCAGTGCTAGTTAAGAGAACTGCCTGGAACCCACATTCACATGAGGCTTTTGTCTCCTGGGATCCTCAAAAAAAAAAAAAAAAAAAAAAACCTGGGAAGTAGAGGAAACTGAAAAGTAAAAAGAAGTTAAATGGCTGATCCAGGATCACACAAAGTCATCCTGATTGTCTCTATGCAGACCTAGAACCCTAATCTTCTTGACTCCAAAGACCTCTCTGTGCTCTGTGGCTTTGAATGACTGAGCATTTGTCAGCAAGCACTAATTAGGCACCACTTATATACTAAACACAGTGTGTTTTTGGAGAACTTGGTCACTTCCTCTCTTACTCTGTTCCCTAGCACAAAACATGAGGCCACAATTCCACACCTGGTCTTATTGTGTGGACCTTCAGTAACCCCAAACTTGTCATTATTTTCAGATGTTTTAGAACATCGCATTTTGAGACTCTTGTTGAGCAGAGTGAGAATCTGGAGAGATGATGGGGCTGGAGGGGGCAAGGACTGAGCTTCAGGCCTTTGGGAACAACTCACCTTGTTTGGTGTGTAAGCAATGACCTTCTCTGACCCAGGAACCTGGCGGACTGAGGCTGTGATCAGTGAAGAGGCCCTAGTTGGAGTCCCAAGTGACATTCCCCTGCTTTGTGCGGCCACCCTGGGCGTCAACCCCTGCACTGCCTACAGGATGCTGTCCGACTTTGAACAGCTGCGCCCAGGTGGGTGACTGTGGGGAGACGGAGGCTTGGGCTGCAGGAGCTCTCCGTAGTGCTGATTGGGGCCCTGGGCATCTGAGAGGAGAGTAGCCCTAAGGGCTTCTTTGGCACCCAGAAGGATCTTGGTCTGTGGGCTAGGGAGATCTCTAAACGAGAGCCCCTGCTCTCCTTTCCTTAACCGAGAGGTTTTCAGTGAAGCTAACTTTGGTTCAACTAGGGGAAGTCGCCAGAGGAGAGCAGGGAGGCTTCCTGGGTTCCTCCCCCTACCTGTACATCTCTCCCCTCCATCCCATGGTCTCTCCTGATACAGCTATCACTCACCTGCTCCTTTCCATCCTCCTGCTAGGTATCCCTCCCTCAGCTAATACCCCTCCATTCATCCTCCACACATAGCTCTGACTGTGTCACTTCCTACTTAAGTAAACTCTAGCTGTTCCCTCTTACCTCTGGTTAAATAGAAATCCCCCTAGATGACATTTAAAGCTCTTCATCACCTGGCTCCTGCTGCTTCTCCATCTCTGTTATACATGACTCCCCCTTCCTGCACTGCTGCACACCATCCTGCTGTTTCCCATCCACCAGATGCTCTTTTTTCATTCCCATGCTTTTGCCCCGTGTGTCTCTTCCTCTCTCTTCCCCCTATGCTTCAGATCTACTCCCTTCTCACCTCCCCCTCGATTTAAGTGATTAGCTTTAGCTTAGCTCAAGGGCCACCTTGTCCATGAGACTCTTAATATCCCTCCCCCTCCTCCCCAGCTGCTAGTGTGACCCCACCACAGTCACCCTGTATTTATTTTATAGAAATGTATAGATCTTGTAGATATATATTTATATATCTACACATATCTGTGTCTGTTTTTAATCTTTCTATGTTTCCCCTAATAGATTGTAAACTCTGTATCTGTTTATCAGAAATGAAGCAAGGATTGTTTCATGTCCACCTCTGTAGTGCCTTGCACAAACTTTGGCTCAGTTAGGTGCTTAATAGATGCCAAATGACTCATTGGTTGATTTGCCTGCGAGAAAAATAAAACAGAGGCCTAAGTAGGGTTCCACCTGGGGCACAGTTGTGAGTTCTTGTCCAAGTTTCACCTGGGATCATTTTTTTCTTGACTGTCAAGCAAAGGTGCCTGACAATCTGCAACCTATCTGAATATTTATTCTTGGTATTGTTTTTTGGCTTGGTTTTTCTTGGGAGGAAGGGGTGGGGAGCCAAGAGTCACAGTCTTACAATAGAGAGTGGTTCTCAGGGGTCTGACAGTGACCTAAGTCTGAAGACAACTTGTATGTATGCTGTGACTCTGTTTAACTTGGAAATCTTGTACTCCTAAAACTAGTGGTTTCCTAGTTTCCAAGGGCTGTGAAACCCAAATACTTGTCCGATAGTGCCTGAAATGGAGAAAAAAATATTTTCTGTTTTTACTTTCAAATTTTTAATAATTATACCTAGAGATCAGCTTTCCTCTTCATTTTTTAAATTAGCAACACACAAGTTTACTGTGGAAGCCTTTCTCAAAACCATAGTAATTTAGACTAAAGGCAAGACTGTTTCCCTTGTTCATAGAACAGTAGGGCAGAAATCAGCTTTTCCAAATTAGAGCTCCCAGAAGACAATGTCAGAGCTAGGAGGGCCTTAGAACACAAACTCTTAGTTAGGAGGGCCCTAGAACATAGTACATAATCTATCTAACTAGTATAATCTTATCACATGGAAGCTGGCCAAATCCTTAGGAGATTCAGCTGTAGGACTAGAAGAGACTTTGGAATACCAGGACTGGAAGGGAACTTAGTGGCCATGGAATTCAAGCCTCTCATTTTAGAGGATGAAATGTAGGCCTTTTAAAGGTCAAGTGACTTGCCCAAAGACACCCAGTGAATTAGATTTAAAACAGGACCTCCATCCTCATGATCACATACTGGGGGCAGTGAGTCTCTGGTTAAATGACAGAGGGCAGGAAGCTGTTCTTTTTTTTTTTTTTTTTTTTTTTTGCAAAATATATGTATGGGTAATTCTTCAACATTAATCCTTACATAGCTTTCTGTTACAAATTTTCCCCCCCTAGTCCCCACCCCTCCCCTAGATGGCAGGAAATCCACTACATGTTAATTATGTTAAAACACTTGACAAGTCGAATATATGCATACATATTTCCACACTTATTGTTGTGCAAGAAAAATCATATCTACAAGAAAGAAAAATCAGAGAAAGGCAACACAATGCAAGCAAACATCAATAGAGAGCATGAAAATGTTATGTTGTGGTCCACATTTCACATCCCTCTCTCTGGGTGTATATGGCTTTCTTCAGTGAATAATTGGAACTGGTTTGAGACATTTCATTGTTGAAGAGAGCCATGTCCATCAGAATTGATCGTCATATAGTATTGTTGTTGCCGTGTATAATGATCTCCTGGTTCTGCTCATTTCGCTCAGCATCAGCTCATGCAAGTTTCTCCAGGCCTCTCTGAAATCGTCCTGCTGGTCATTTCTTACAGAGCAATAATATTCCATAACATTCATATACCATAATTTATTAAGCCACTCTCCAATTGATGGGCATCCATTCAGCTTCCAGTTTCTAGCCACTACAAAAAGGGCTGCCACAAACATTCTCGCACATGTGGGGCCCTTTCCTCAGGAAGCTGTTCTAAACTCTGATTCTACATGATCATGAGGATGGGGGTCCTGTTTTAGCTGTACAGTATATCAGAATACCAAGGGTTCTCCAGCTGTTCTCAGCAAAGAGTAAGTACCCTGAACACAGGAGGCAGGAATTGTATCTCTGGAGGAAGAATACACTCTTTTTTGTCACTTCCTCTGGTTAGAACCTGGCTCCTCCAGGACTGAACCCTTTCTAGTATCCCAAGCTTGCTCTGTCTGACCTTGTCCCTAACCAGAGTAGCTTCTCAGTTACACACTACTTAAGGCAGAGGATCTTTGAATACTCAACAGACAACCTAAGAGTGGGACTCTGGGACCCTGTCCCTAGGATCCTGCCCCAACGTGATTGTAATAGAGAGAAGTCACTGTGAAGTGTAAGCTCATTGCAAATAAGGAATCCTTTCATTCTTTGCATCCTCAGGGCCTAGCACAGTGCCTGGTATATAATAGACTCTTAATAAATGTTGACTGAGGGGCAGCTAGATGGCGCAGTGGATAAAGCACCAGCCCTGAAGTCAGGAGGACCTGGGTTCAAATCTGGTCTCTGACACTTACCACTTCTAGCTGTGTGACCGTGGGCAAGTCACTTAACCCCAATTGCCTCAGCAAAAAATAAATAAATAAATGTTGACTGATTGAAGGCATTTTTTTTCACTTAATAGTTTTTTTTTTCCCCAAATACATGTAAAGTTAGCTTTCAACATCCATTTTTATAAGACTTTGTGTTCCAAATTTTTTTCCTTCTCACCTTTCTCTCCTCCTTCCCCAGGACAGCCAGCAATCCGATATAGGTTATACATGTACAGTCACGTTAAACTTATTTCCACATTAGTCATGTTGTAAATGAAGAATCAGAACAAAAGGGGAAAACCACAAGAAAGAAAAAAACAAAAACCAAATATTAAAAAAATGAAAGTACCGTGCTTTGATCTGCATTCAGTCTGCATAGATCTCCCTCTGGATGTGGATGGCATTTTCCATCCCAAGTCTATTGGAATTGTCTTGGATCACTGTATTGCTGAGAAAAGCTAAGTCTGTCATGATTGATCATCACCAGTGTTGATGGCACTATTTTTTAAATAAATGTTAGACAAGGCTTAGATGAAAATAAGACCTGCGCTTATATCCCAAAGAAATCATAAAGGAAGGAAAAGGCCCCACATGTGCAAGAATGTTTGTGGCAGCCCTTTTTGTAGTGGCTAGAAACTGGAAACTGAACGGATGCCCTTCAATTGGAGAATGGCTGAATAAATTATGGTATATGAATATTATGGAATATTATTGTTCTGTGAGAAATGACCAGCAAGATGATTTCAGAGAGGCCTGGAGAGACTTACATGAACTGATGCTGAGTGAAATGAGCAGAACCAGGAGATCATTATACACGGCAACAACAGTACTATATGACAATTAATTCTGATGGACATGGCTCTCTTCAACAATATGTTTCAAACCACCTCCAATTGTTCACTGAAGAAAGCCATATACACCCAGAGAGAGGGATGTGAAATGTGGACCACAACATATCATTCTCATACTCCTTGATTGATGTTTGCTTACATTGTGTTTCCTTTATCTGATATATCGTTTGTGTAGGTAAGATTTTTCTTGCACAACAATGACAAGTTTGGAAATATGTATACATATATTCGATTTGCCAGTATTTTAACATAATTAACATGTAGTGGATATCCTGCCATCTAGGGGAGGGGTGGGGAGTTGGGGGAAAAATTTGTAACGGAAAGCTATGTAAGGGTTATTGTTGAAGAATTACCCACACATATGTTATGCAAATAAAATTAAAGAAAAAAGAAAATAAGACCTGCTCCTAGGCAGGACCTCTTGATTGGTGTTTCTCTTTCCGCCTCTCTAGGAGACTCCATCATCCAGAATGCAGCCAACAGTGGAGTGGGTCAAGCCGTCATTCAGATTGCTGCAGCTTTGGGCCTGAGAACCATCAACGTGGTCCGAGACAGGTGAGGGAGCAGGAACTGGCCTGGGGCTCATTTACCTTATCACAGAATCTCCCACAGGGTCTTTCAGGCTACTCTCGAGGGTCTTTGTGAGACCCTTGACTAAAGGACAGAGGCAAGGCAACTAGCAGGAGGTTGGATACAGAGTAAAGCCAGAAAGCTGAGCACAGACCCCCTTTCAGAAGGTTCCTAAGAACCATATATGTGAGTGCAGCTCAGGGAGATTTAGAAAGGCCATTCCCAGCTCTGAATCACAGAAATCTCAGTGCAGCAGTGGACCTGATTTCTCCCATGCTAGGGATCAGGTAATCAGCCTTAAGGAATGAATTGGAGGGGGCTTTTAGGCAGGTTTGATTGCATCTACAAAACATCAGAAATTAGGGGGAAAGTTCCCTGTGGGGATACCCACTCTTAGTTGTTACTCCCATCACATAGGAAGGAACCCAGGCCCTCTTTTCAAAACAGTAGCTGCTATTTGGGAGTGCAAAATGTTTTGTTCTTTGAGCAAAATGAATCTGCCAAACCTCGCTTGTCAGGGGTGGTCCAGCCCCTGTGGGGGGATCCAAGCCAGAGCCCCGGCCCTGCCTCGGCTTCTGATCCTGGTCCTCCATGGGTTCCGATTGCCCAGGCACCCTTAGCTGGCTCCTGCCATAATCTTGGGCACCCACCCTGGGAGTGAGAGAGAGAACGGGCTGTGGAGGCCTGAGGAATGAAGGGAGTGGGTGGATTTACCAGAATCAGCCTGAGAAAGGGGGTAGCAGAGTCCTGTCCTTTGTAAAGTGAGATGAGAGCCAGTTGGTCCCCAGGAGTGGGTCTGGCCGCTGGGAAGTAAGCAGGCGGGCACCAGGCCTCCTGGGGAGCCTCCATGAGAAGAGCAGGACTCAGGGCGTGTGTTTGGGGCCTAGGCCGGACCTGCGGCAGCTGGTGGACAGACTGAAGGCTCTGGGGGCCGAACATGTCTTCACAGAGGAGGCCCTGAGGAGGCCAGAGATCAAGGACTTCTTCCAGGTACTTGGGATGGACCAGAAGGAGGAGGCCAAAGAGCCAGAGGGGGTGGGAGAGAGAGAAGCCTGCTGTCCGCTGTCTGGGGGCTGTGGACGGCCGGGGCTCACCTCCCTGGGCCTCATCTCCCCCTTAGAGCTCGGTTTTGTGACTTAACATCCCTGAGCCTCAGTTTCTCAGTCAGTAAAATGGGGGCAGGTGAGGAAGGGTTCCCCAAAGGACCTCTAATGTCCCTTACTACTACTTATGATGCCGTGAAGTCCTGAAAGCAACCAGTCCCAAATGCAGAGAATTTCCTGTTTTCTTCCCATGGAAACCTCTCTTCTTCCCTGGAGAAAGACTCCCTATTCTTCAGGTGACGGAGCCTAGGGACACACTCTCTACCCAGGAGGCAGAGGCCCATAGGCTCTGGGAAAAAGACAGAACAGAGGAACTATTCCCAACAGAGCTGGCATCCTATAAGGGGAACAGAGGGCGAGACTCGAGCCTGGCGTGGGGCCCGGGCCAGCCACTCCTCCCCCCAGCTCGTTTCCCCATCTGTGCAGCGCCGCACAGACCCCATCTGCGAGCACCCATGGCCTCTGATCCCCCATCAGCCTCTCAGGTGTGACTCCCGGCTCTCACCCTAGCGGGGCACCTGCCCTGGATTCACACAAGCCGAAAAGGACCAGAAATCTCTAGCTGGTGCTTCTGGAGGACCTGGAATCATCAAAACATTGACGCCCATTATGTCCTCTAAGGATTTTCTCATTGGGAGTAAACTGTCTTCCACAAAGCAGCCACCCTAAGTTCCCAGGACCCACAGACTCATTACCAGCAGCTGATGAAATCTTTAGGCCATAGCAATTCACTAACACATAGATGGAGGAGCGGTACGTGAGCTGCCTCAGTGCATACAGGAAGCAGCCCAGCTCAGTAAAGCCATTCTTGGGCCTTTTGAGATGTGGAGCATGTGGTCTTCCAGTAGTCATGAGCCAGGCCCGCTGCAGACAACCAGGACCCTTGCTAGGGGACCCTCACCACAGCTCCCCTTTCTCTGGTCATTTGTCATTTTCCTGTTGCCTACTGGGTTCAAGACATTGATCCAATTCTGATCTTTTATTTTAAATCCTTGGAGTTTATCAGGGAGAACATCTCTAGGCCAAAGATTCTTCTTTTCTGTGTCCTGGATTCCTTGGATAGGCTAAAATGAAGCCCATGGGACTCCTTCTCAGAATCCTGTTTTTCAGTGAAAACCAAAATACATAAAATTATAGAAAAAAAACAATTCTTTTGAAATATAGACATCAGAATATTTTTAAACAATATTGTGGATCCTTCTCTAGGCCCATCACTCTAGACCATTGTAGGTGCCAGGATTATGAATACAATGAATGAAACAGTCCTTGCCCACAAAAAGTTGGTAATCTGATAGAAAAAACATTAAGTATATACATGTGTGTATGTGTGTGTGCGTGCGTGTGCGCACATGCAAGAAGCTCACAGTCTAATGGGGAGAGAACGTGCAAACTCTATATGTGCAATACATAGAGGCTCTATATTTACAGAGCAGATGAAACAAGACCCTGGGAGAACCAGGCCTCCTGCAGAAGAGAGGATTTGAGTCAAGTCTTGAAGGAAGCCAGGGAAGCTAAGAGGGAAGATTACCGGTTTGGGGGACAGCCTTTGCAACAAGTGGAAGATGTGTGAGAAACAAATCAGCCGATGGCTTAGCTGGACCAGAGTAGTACTGGAAGGGGAAATGAGGTGTGAGAAGCTGCCCTTGGAAGAAAGAGAGGTGGGCTGAGGAAGGGGTACGTTCCAAGCATGGGACACAATCAGTGCAAAGGCTTGGAGGTAGGAGTTGGAGGGTCACGGATGAGGAACATGGAAAAGGTCAGCTTGGGTCACAGAATGCAGGAAGAACAGTGATGGTCAGGAATGCTGGAAGCCAGCTTGTGATGGGCACAGAGGACTTGGAGTCTCTGGCTCTGAATCCAGTCACTCAGCAAGCATGTACTAAATACCTGTTGTATGCCAGCCCTGGGCACTCGGCAGCCATCCAGCCTTCAGACACTCTCTGACGTTCCTGAGCCCCAGCTTCCCCACCTTTAAAATGGAGATAACACCTGCAGAGCTTACTTTCCTGGGCTGTTGAGAGGTTCAAGCAAGAAAATATAAGCAAAGTGCTTCATAAACTTTATAAAGGTGCCACATACATTTGTTGTGATTCATTTTAGTCATGTCCAACTCCCCCGTTTGGGGCTTTCTTGACTAGTTTGCCATTTCTTTCTCCAGCTTATTTGACGGATCGGGAAACTGAGGCAATGATTTGCTAGTCAGTGTGAGGCAGGATTTGAACTTGTGAAGATGAGTCTTCCTGACTGCAGGCCCAGCGCTCTGTGCCCTGGCACCCCCAGCAGCGTTCCATGTGTCAGCTGTCGGTCACAGAACTTTAGAACTGAAAAGCACCATCAGCCATCCGCTTTATCCCTGCACAGGAGCGCCTCCTGCCCCAGCTCAGGGGCTTCCCGGGAGGGAGTGCCCAGGTGGGCGCCACTCACTGCTTATCAAGGGACTGGTCACCTCCCAAGTCAGTCCCTTCCACTTGGACAGCTCCGACTCTTGTGAAGCTTTTCGAGACCACTGTCCTTGGTTCTCCCCCTTCAGAACCAGACAGAACAGATCCGATTCCCTCTTGCACACACACACAACACGAATCACAGGACAGCCCAGCAGCATCGGTGTAGCCCGTAGCCTGGGAGAGTGCCAGGGCTGCCCAGCGAGGGGAGCCCCCTCCCCCAGACAGTTCTCACTGGTCTCACTCTGAGATCGGTCTAAAGGTCCTGTCTCCTGTGCACCTTCCCTGCTGCAGATGTTTGTGACCATTCTCTGGGCCCAGCCGCCGGACCATGTTCTTGGAGCATCCTTGCAGATGTTCAGGGCCTCTGGAACCTCCACCAACAGGGAGCTTGTAGTCTAGAGTCCCTTGTTTTGCAGATGGAGGGCACAGGGAAGGGAGAGTGGCCTGCCCGGAGTCCCACAGAAAGTCCTTGGGGCAGCCAGGCTGGAGCGCTGCGTCCTCGAGGTGCACGAGATCGGGAAGCAGAGCCCCAGAGTCTGGTGTGCTGCAGGCCGCAGAGAAGCATGGAGGACAGCCTTCAGGACCAGGGAGTCCGGGAGATCCAGGCAGAGGGAGAGCGCAATGGCCGGGGCTGAGGAACGGCCTTTGTCACTCTTGCCTTCCCTTTGGCAGATGATCTCTGGCCCCCGTGACTGCTTCACTGCAGGGATGGGGAGGGCAGAGAAAAGGAGGGGGGTGGCTAGCCCCTGAGCACCCCCCACGGGTTTCTTGTTTTTCAGACCTTTCCTCGGCCGCGACTCGCGCTCAATTGTGTTGGTGGGAAGAGCTCCACGGAGCTGATGCGACACCTGGGGTGAGTGATGAGTGCCTGGCTACCCCCCATCCACAGAGCCCGGCAGCTGGCATCTGGGCACAGTGTGTGGCTCTGTGGGGCCATGCCAGGCCCTAGGAGGCACCGTGAGTGAGAGACGCAGCCCCTGCCCTTAAGGAGTCCTCGTGGTCCAGGCAGAGCCCAGCTGGACAGGGAGGTGGGGAGGCTGAGGCACCCCAGTCACCTTGTAGAGGTCAGGGCCAGAGCAGCCCGCTGCTGGGGGCCGGCAAGTCATGCCGAGGTGCAGCTGCCAGAGGTGGGGCCCAGGCCATCGCCGGGACATCGCCGGATGAAGCAGACGGGGTCCTAATGTACCCACAGCCAACAAGGGGAGGAGTGGCCCCTTTTATGGGATGGGCCCCACGCAGGGTGTCTGGCTATGCCACGTGTATGCAGGCCTGTTTGTACAAGACGGCCGGGGGGTTAACGTCAGGGGCACTGGGTGAGGGCCCTGGCTCTGTCGGGGCAAGATGGCTAATGATGACACCTCGGATCCGGGCTTGCTACCAGGGACCTGCTGTTTTGCTGGAGTCCATTACCCCCATCACTAAGACCTGGCCCATGTCACTTCTTTGGGCAACTTCCTCTCTCGGGATTGTAACTTTTTGTGTTTTAGGACCAGTTGGCAACCTCATGAATCCGTAATACTCCTCAGAGTAGTGTTTTTAAATAATTGAAAGAAAGGCCAGTTTTCAGTTAGAGAGTGGTAAAAAATCCAAAGATCCCAGGGCCCGCAGGGTAAGAACCCCTGGACGGATGGTCCGGAGGGCCCCTTCCATCTGTGGTGAGCCCCAGGACTCCTACACTGATCTCAGTTAGAAACTGTCAGTGATCCAGGGGGGAGAGCCAAGTTTAAGGAAGACAGGGAATATTTCTGGCACCACCACCCACTAGTGGTGCAGCTTGGGCCGGTCAGGCCATCTCTTAAGCAGTTGGCACCTGCCCAGCACTGTGCTAACCACTCAGAATATGAAGACCAAAACCCAGCCCGTGCCCTCAAGGAGCCTGCATACCTTTAAGGGAAACAAGGGGACATGTGTAAGTAAGAAATGTATACAGAGTAGGCTTGAGGCAACTGTAGTTGGGGGAATCAAAAGGGCAGGGAATGAGGGAAGGCCTCAGCCAGCAGGTGTGATTGAGCCGAGCTCTGAAGGACACTAAAAATTCTGAGAAATAATGATAAGGAAGGAGTAAGTGCCAGCCTGGAGACAGCCATACAGAGGCCCCGAGGGGTAGTCTGGCTGGACCAGAAGGGGCCCATGCATGGAGCCAGACTGGGAGGGCTATAAATGCCGAAGAGAAGATTTATGTTTTGTCCTGGAGGCAATAGGGAGCCACAGAAAGTCTTTTGAACTGAGGAGTGAGTAGTTGCTAAGATCTGGGATTTAGGAACATGATGTGGCAGGGGGATTGGAAGGGGATGAGCCTGTAGAATACTCCCAGGGGGTGCTCTGAGGAAGGTAGGAGTGTAGAAAAGAATGCAGGGAGAAACTTGGAAGGGGAAGCCACAATTCCTGACAGCTGGTTGGGTATAGGGGTTACGCAGGGCTACAAACCTGAGCGATTGGAAGGATGATAACAGAAAAGCAGTAGAAAGAAAGAGCAAATTTAGGGGGAAGTAGAAAGTTTGAGAGGAAAGAGAATAAGTTCTGTTTGAGAGCTGTGAGAGGGAAAGGCCTCATTTAGCTGGGTATTTATCTTGTCTGTGTGTGTGGGAGTTTTCATCAATTAAACATTATTACCATTCCCACCCCGAAATGTTGACTGATGTGAAGTTTGTGAAAGAATATTGGAAAATATAAAGCATTAAACAAATTCGAGGTTGTATTGGTAGTAAATTTGGGAAGGCTAATCCTCTTAAGAGGTTTAAAATCCTTCCAGATTTCACAGGAACTGAATGACGCATGAAAATATTGCTAATGTTGCAAGATTTACTTCCCATGAAAGCCAATGACATGGGATTAATTCAAATAACAAACTAATAGGATTGTAATAGTTGATAAGTAATTATAAGTTGTTTGGATTTCCTACACACCCTCTGCTTCCCTCCCTCCTCCTTAAGGCGTTCCAGTGTATCTGGAACCTGAAAGTCAAAAATAGCTTCCAGTCATCTCATCTCAGTGCCCTTCTTGAGCTGAGTTGAACCTACCTCCTTTTGGGATGGTGTGCCAGTCCTAGTGCTGGCAGAAGTCATCATTTGTTAGCCTGCCTTTGGAGAATGGGATGGGGGACCATCACCCCCCCCGTGTTTTATCAAACAAAGCAGTCTTTGATCCCTCTCTTGAAGAGCTCAAAATGTAATTGAAGAAAAGAGCAGGACATACTAACAAGACTAATGCTTCTGAAACCCTGGGTAAGAGCTGATGAAAACAGCTGTATTCCCCTTGATGCCCCGCATGTTCAAAAAGAGGTGCATATGGATCACAGGTAGACTAATTGAAACATTTTCCAAGGGAGCTAGGTATCAAAAGCTCTTTTGAACAGCAAATGATTCCTTCCCACTCCTTGTAACTGCTTTGTACACGTGGATAGTGTTCCTCTGAAGTCCCCCTCTAATGCCCCTTTGGCGGATGTATGAAGGGGACCCAGGGTTCTTAGCGATGACATCTGTGGGCCCCAGCTCCATGGGGCTGAAGGGCTCTGATACCCACTCAGCCATGAACTGGAGGCGGTCTCTCACCCGAGGACCAGACCAGCCTAACCCAGGGCAGACGCAATGAATCACAGGGCCTCCAGCTCACAGCGCCCATGAGATTGTCCATTAGATCCAACCCGTGCCCCTCCCGCTTCCTTGCCACTTGTGGATCGCTCTCCTTGTGAGGAATTTTCTGCCCTGCCCAAATCTGCGTCTCTGCAGCTTCCACTTCTGATTCTGCCCTTTGGATCCGGACCAAGCGTGTTCTCCCCTAAGTCTTCTCCATGGCAAACAGCAGGGGCTCCTTCTGCTTAACATCATCTGCCATGGCCTGAGGCTCTTCACATTTCTGAAGCCCCTTCTCTGAATGCTCTCATTTATCTGTGACTTTCCTAAAATGTGCCCAGGACTGAGTGCCAGGCTCCAGCTCTGCACTCTGGGCAGTAGCCATCTCCCTCATGCTAGATGCTCCGCCTCTTTCTGTGAGTCACACTGGGATCGTAGGCCATTAAAATGCCCAGATCCCTTTCAGACAAACTAATCTAGGCCCAGTTGGGCCTTCTTGTGTGGTTGATTTTTTGAACTCCAATTCACGACTTTAAACTTCCTCTCTATTAAGCTGCATCTTTTTCAGTTCAGTCCAGTGTTCCACCTGCTGGGAATATTTTTTGAATCCTGGATCCAAAAGTTTCAGTATTTCCTTGATGCCACTGGGATAAAATGCAGACTTATCTATGACTTAGCTCCTTAGCTTTCTTTGTACAGCGTGCACACTGGAAAGATGGGTCATCTTTTTATCTTTCTCCAATCCTTAAGTAAAAGCAGCACACAACAAAGGGAAGATCCCCAAAACCTTCTCATCCTTTTCGTCCCTTCTTTAACTTTTGATGTCATTGGTCACCCCCAAACCTGCATTTTAGGTTTTCATGACCCTGGGCTCTCCCATTTCTCCTCGAATTATTCATCCATTTCTTCTTACTGGATAGGTAATCTGTAGTACACTCTGAAGATAAAATCATTTGTTTCTACTTGTGTTGATCTTCACCTAAAAGCTCTCTCTCTACCATGCTACTTTGTCTCTTTGTTCCTAGATTTCCTCACATAAGTATCTCTTTTTGGTATACTATGTTGCCTTTTTTTTTTTAAAGGTAGTAAGACAGCTCAAAGAGCATGAGGCTTCCCCAAATGATAAACATGTAATTCATTTTGAATTAATTTATCAAAACCACAGGTTAAATCAATTTATTAGCTCACGGAAGCATAGAATCTCAGTGAGAAGGGATCAGGAACCCTAAGACCATCCAACTCCCTGCTTCTTCTGAAATAGGAGCTCTTCTCCTGCAGCCCCAACAAATCAGTTCAATTCAGCAAGTGACCATTAAATGCTGATTAGGTGTCAGGCATTTAGCCCAGTGGCCAGAGGGATACACAGAGACAAAACCATTTTGGAATGAGCATGTACAGGAGAGGCAGGCAAAAATAAATGCTTATTAGTTGAATTTTTTTAAAGGAAAAAAAACCCCTAAAGTTGCACAATTTCCCCTGTTCTTTTTACCTATTTTGTTCCTTTTAAATCAGGTGTAAGCTTTCAGAGCCATTTTCCATTCATATGTCCCATCTCACCAAATATCAGCAAAACCTTTGAGATCCAGTTTTCCTCTGTGGGTAAGATCTCTCATTCATCTTACTTGTCTTACCTGCTTTATGCATTTAGAGAAAAACGGTCAATCTGTCAGCCACGGGGTTTAGAGATGGCTCCTTTCTTAGTTTGGTCTCCTGGAGTGGCATGGCCTTTCTGCATGGTCTTAGTCTTTTCCCAGCACTGCAGCAATTCCTGGTGGGTACTGATTAGTCCTCTCCCACTTCCTTTTCAATTGAAAGGCCTTTTGATTGGATTTATACAACTCCAGGCAAGTATATTTTTAAAAATTTTCTTTTTAAAAATATGTGTTACAGCACAATCTTTTCTAGATCTCTCTCCCTTCCTCTCTTCTTCTCCTTTCCTCTCTCTTTCTTTTTCTCTTTCTCTCTCTCTCTCTCCCTCTTTCCTTTCTTCTCTCACTCACATACACACACACATATACACATACACCCACCTACCCCTGGAATTGAACTCTCCCTAGTAACAAACAAAACAATCAAGCAGAAATAACCAATACAGTGGCCATGTCTGACAACGTATGCAAAATTTTGCATAAAACAGGATCCTGAGGTCATAGAGCCAGAACTGGCAAGGACCTCAGAAGTATTCTAATTCAACCACTCACTTTGCAGATGAGGAAACTGAAGCCCCGGGAGGCTAAGGCACTTAGAGTACCACGGGATGATTCCTGGAAAGACCCCGGTGCCCCTTTGGTGCAGAGGTGTCTGACTTGCTGCCCAGGGGCTTTTCTCAGTCAGAACATACCAGCAGAGATCTGTTTCTGTTTGAATCTGATGCCAGTCTGCAATCGCCCCCTCATTTGACAGATGAGGAAACCTAGGCCCAGATAGGGTAAGTGATGTGTCCAGGATCACAGAGGCAGGCAAGGGCTAGAGCAAGGGCCCTGCCCACCATGCCAGGCTTCCTCCCTAGACAAGGACCATGATCTCTTCTCTGGGAGAAGGGCTTTTATTACCAAATTTGTTTGCCAGCCTTTATGAAGTGTGTTCCCTCCCTGGCCAAGAGCCTAACAGCCAGATATTTTGGAGGTGATAGAATCTGTGCTAGTCTTGGGTTTTGCTAAAGGCAGACCCACACTGTGCCTTGTATATGCTGCCTTCAAGCTTGGAGAGCACTTTGCTGATATCCCCTTGTTTAATCTTCACAAGCAACTAGTGAGAAAAAATATTGTAGATGTTGTTGTCTCCATTTTACAGATAAGGGCTCAGAGAAAATAAGCCAAGAGAGGCGGGATCCAAACCCAGAGCTCCCTCATTCCAAAATCTGTGCCATGTCCACTTCACAGCACTGGCTCCTTCACCAGCACAGTGCCTCACAGGAAGGAGAGCAAGGTGGTGCAGTGGGTAGAGCACCAGGCCTGGAGTCAGGAAGCCTCGACTTTCTGAGCTCAAATCCACACCCAGATCTTACACACTGGGTAACCCTGAGCAAGTCACTTAACCCTGCTCCCCTCGGCTTCCTCGTCTGTTAAATGAGCTGGAGAAGGAAATGGAAAACTCCAAATGGGGATGAGTCATACACAACTAAACAATAACAAGGAACACAGAGTCACTGCTTAATAAATGCCGGCCGGCCGACTGACTCAGGCAGGGTGCCTGGAGACAACCCTTTTCCATTGCCCTGCCCCAGCTTGACTTCTTCATTTTAGAATTTCTCTGATTCATCTCCTGCTCCAATCACCTCAGTAATTTACCTGACAGACAGTCATCCAGCCATGGGTTGAATGTTTCCTGTAACAGGAGTGCATATATAGCCTTAGAAGTCCTCCCATCTTTAGCTACAGAGAGCCAAGGTTTTTTTTTTAATTTACATTTTGACTTCTGTTAGTAAGTACTTATAGATTTGTAGTCAGGTGTATAATCAGGAGCACAAGAAAAATTGTCATGTGTGATGAAGCCACAATACCTAGTTTATCAGTGATTATACAAAATGTGTCTGAAATACACTATTCACCCATTGTTCACCAACTATATATATTTTTCATATTTTCTTAGTACATAATAGAGATTTGTTGTTTTTGGCTTTAACAACAAAGCAGTGAATGCTTATTCTTTTAGTTCTTCCATTCTGTGTCATATAAGTCATCCTATAATTCTTTGAATTAATTGTCATTTCTTATGACATAATGCTATTCCGTTATATTAACCCACCATAATAATTTGTTTGGCCACTCCAATCCATGGTAACTAAATTATTTTCAGCTCTTTATTTCTAGAAATATTTCTATTCACAGTACTCTTGAACACATCTCTCTCTCTCTTTTTTTTTTTTTGGCTGAGGCAAGTGGGGTTAAGTGACTTGCCCAGGGTCACACAGCTAGGAGGTATTAAATGTCTGAATATAGAATTGCTTTCCAGAAATGTTAGTGTGACATTCTGCCAATTTTTTTGGCCTATTTTACCATAACTGCACCTGCAATTTTATTTTCTTTTTTTTTTTTTTTTTTTGTATTTGCCAATTTGATAGAGAGTGGGCAGAGGCTCAGAATTGTTAGCTCATAATTTTCTCTAGAGAGGCAGTGTGGCTTGGTAGATCGTGTCCATCTCTGACACTAAACTAGCTGTTGTTTGTCCTTGGTTCCAGAAGAGAATCACGACTTCAGGGGTGCTATGCAAGTGAATTGGATTTGAGTGAGGGAGAGCTGTGCAAGGTCACTTACTTCTCTTTCTCCTCTGGAACCATCTGGGTCCAGTGGCCAGATAGATCAAGGTGACTAGAGATGGCCCTAGATGCAGTAGGAGACCTTGCCCCTTTTAAGCTAAGATCTTTAACAGGTCACAGTTTGAGGCATTTTTTACCTAGTCAAAATATGTGTCTGTATGTATCTATGTGTATAAACATATATTTATATTTACTTGCATATATATGCATATACATGTGTGTGCATACATACACTTGCATGTGTATATATATCTATATATTTATGTGAGAGTGAATGAAAAAAAAAAGAGAGAGAAAGTGTGTGTGTGTCTGTCTGTCTGTCTGACTGACTAGGAGAGGGAGACCCCCCAGGGTTTCTGGCCAAAACAGAAACAATATCTATTTCCACTCACTCTGAGCCACAGGGATTTATTGATGGTCAGTCTGAGAGAGCCAGAGTGATTTGAGTGTAAGGCATTGTCCTAGTACAGAAACCCCATGATCTACTTGTTTAACTAGCTGTATAACCCTGATCGAGTCACGTGGCCTCTGCCCGTCTCAGGTTACCCCCTAGGACTTGGCTGGAGATCCCAGCATTGATAAAAATCACTGTAATTTCTTCACAATTCCAGCTTGCCTCAAATTCTGGAAGCTCTGACCATCCCTTTTCCTTTGTTTTTCAATCGTGGTTTAAGAGATCCCGGGCAAAGAATTTTCGTCCTGAGACGTGGCCAGAGCCACACAATGGCACCCTGGCCCAGCTACCTTCTGCTGATCCCTTGCCCCGGGAGCCAGCATGGCTGAGTGAGGGCTCGAGACCAGGCTCTAGCAGAGTCTATGGAAGGAACTGTATAAGCCAGAGAAGACTTAGAAGGAGCGTGATTCCTTGCTCTCCTGGCATATTGGAAGAGCTGCAACATGGGAGAAGGATGAAACGTGTTTGTTTGGCCCCTAAGAAACCCAGGGCAAGCTTGAGCGTGGCAGGAGACGGAGTTGGGGAAATGTCGGGGAAAGCTGGCTGGTAGTTACAGCTGTCCCCAAATCCCTCTTCAGAAGGCCTTCCAGGTGCTGATGAGATGGTGGTTCCCTGGCCATGTTGTAGAGGAAGTCTTTAGGTAGGGGTTTTGCCACAGGGCCTAAGCTCCCTCCTTCAGGGACCATTGATTCCAGCAGTTTCTGTGATTCTAAGGACTTGGGAACAGGAGCCTAGGTGAAGCTGAGTGATGGAGTTTAATGTCAACCCCGATTCTGGGCTGCTCTTGTGTGTGTGACAGTCCACCGATTAGCAAGTGCTGATTATGGGATGGTGTGTACTTACAAACTAATGGGCACCTGATAATTCAGGAAAATTCAGCAAACATAGAGTGCCTACTGTATTACGAGGATCACTGTGCTGCTCAGTGCATTAAGGCAAAAAGAACGCTCCTCCTTCCCTCAAAGAACTTACATTCTACAGGGGAATATGGCATGTGCACAAATAAGGAAATTCAAAATAACTTTCAAAGGGAAAGGAAATTTTCAGCTGGAGAGGGTTGGAGGAGGTTGGTGGATGGAACAGGTAGGTGGTGCAGTGGATAGAGCAGCAGCCTGAAGTCAGGAGGACCTGAGTTCAAATCTGGTCTCAGACACTTAATATTCCCTAGCTATGTGACCCTGGGCAAGTCACTTAACCCCAATTGCCTTGGGGGGGGGGGGTGAAGGGAAGGTTGTTGGATTAGCCGTTTTTGTGTCTGAAACATACTTTGAGAGAAACTGGGCCAGTCTGGTGGTACAGTGGATAGAACATGAGGTCTGGAGTCAAGTAGTCTCCTCTTCATGAATTCAAATCTGGCCTCAAACACTTGCTGGCTGTGAGACCCTGGGCAAGCCAGTTGATCCCATTTGCCTCAGTTTTCTCATCTGTCAAATGAGCTGGAGAAGGGAATGGGAAACCACTGCAGTGTCTCTGCCAAGAAAACCCCAAATACGGTCACAGAGTTGGACAGAGCCGAGCAGCACCAGGCCAGTCTGTGAGGCAGAAATGAAGTACTTTCCAGATCAGTGTTTGTGGGGTGTCAGCCAAATGCTTTAGAGTGTGATTCAGACGTGGAACGGCAGAGCTGGAAGGGACTTTGGAATAGAGAATGCACTGGAGGGGGCCGTGAGAGCCTCGGAGGCCATCTGTTCCATACAAAAGGAAACTGAGTCCCAGAGAGTCTTGCCTGAAGCCGTGTCCCTCTTGGTGGTGGAGCCAGGAATGGCGCCCATCTCTCCAGGGGCTGCCCCCCCAGCCCTTATCTCTGTATTTCTGCAGGCACGGAGGCACCATGGTGACCTACGGAGGGATGGCCAAGCAGCCAGTCACAGCCTCAGTGGTAAGTGGGCATCCGGAGGTGGAAAAGGAGACAGGAAGGCAGCTCCCTCCCCGCCCTGGGGGTGTCCGACCTCAGGCCGGCCCACATTTCCACCTTCTGCTCCCCCATTCTGCTCTTCTTCCAGCTTCAGCCTCTCTTTCTTGTGTCCACAGAGCTCATTCATTTTTAAGGACATCAAGCTCCGGGGCTTCTGGATGTCTCAGTGGAAGAAAGACCGAGGTCCCGGTGAGTGGGCAATGACCATGTTGGGGCCAAGGGGACGATAGGCCGGTGGGGGGGGAGGGGAGGCAGCTGCACCCCCAGCAAATGTGGCTCTTTTGCTTTCATTCAGTCAGCATTAAGCACCTACTGCATGCCCAGAAACTCCTTCCATCCTTGAGGGGGAGAAGGAGCCCTGACAGGAAGCCCCTAGACCAGACCCTGATGTTGTCAAGTCCTCAGGAAGTGAACTTGAGCTTACAGCTGAGCATTAGATCGGAGGGGAAACGGTCCCCAGCTTACCCCCCCCTCCTGTCTCTTCCTGACACCAGAGGGCAGCCCCGAGACCCCGGTGCCAGGAAGAGAAGCCCCGTGCCCATGGCCACGGGGGGCCTGGGGCCCACAAGCAGAGCTGCACATGCACCCCGAGCCCACACGGTATCGGCCAAGCCTTCCTGGGACCTGGCCCAGGCCCGCTCCTGGCATCATTCCTCCTGCTGATAATAGCCTGCTCAAGGTGCCAGTCCTGGGGACAAAGTGCTGTGTGCCCTCTCTCAGCCGGTCCCTCCCAGGACAGGTAGAGGGCTCCGTTTTCCAGGTGAGGAAACTATGGCTCTTGGAGAGCAGGGAGTGGAGGAGGGTCATTGGTATGGCCCAGGGACGGTTCCCCTTCTGGCCTGCCCGGGGCCTGGAGCCTGATCTCCGATCTCAGGCACTCCTGGCTGTGTGACTTCTGATTGCCTCAATTTCCTCATCTGGAAAATGAGATAATTGTACCTACTCCTCTCCTTTGATCAGATAAGACCCTCATAAAAGCCCTTAGTCCAGGGGCTGGCATGCTGTAGGTGCCACATAAATGCTTGTTCTCTTCCCTTTCTCCTTCCTCCATATCCTTAGAATTTCTACCTCACCCTTGGCTGCCTCCCCATCCACATCAGGGCCAAGTCCTGCTGCATCCACTGCCTTTAGGGGCCTCCCCCAAGAGCCCGCTGAGCTCCAGCTGGCCCTTTCTCTGTGTTTTCTTTTTCTTTTTCCTTTGAGGGGATGGGGCAGGATAGGACTTTGTAGGAAAGAGACAACTCTCCTGCCCTGCAGAGAAGGAGGGACAAATGGAGCCAGAGAAGGCTGGAGAGGCGAGGGGAAAGGCTCAGCTGCACTAGGAAGTAGGAAAGCTCCTGGCCATTTCTCCTGCGCCCTTTGGGGAGAGGACGCAGTGGAGGCTTAGGAAATAAGTAGTATCTCAAAACCAAATGAGCTGATGTTTTTTAAAAGTTATTATGAATTTAACAAGCATAAAAATTATGGATATTTCCATATTCAAAGAAAGGAGGAAAGAATTCTAACCATGAATATTACTTCTAGCTCGTTTTTTTAAGTAGACAGAGCTGTACCCCAAGGTTTCAAACCTTAATAGCCTGTCACATTTAACCCAGTATTGCCCCCATTGCCCTGCTTGTCTCCCCCTTATGAATTTCCTTTCACTTTTTTCTGGGTAGTTTTATATGTTTCATTGATCTTTGCTTTTTTTTTTTTTCCTTCAAGTTCTCCTTCACCACTTTCTTCCCACTCAAAAAAAAAAAGTCTTATAACAAATATAAGTCAAACAAAATAAATATACACATTGGTTGTCTTAAGGTGGAAATCTTGATTTTTTTTTTTAACAGAAGAGAGATAGACAAGTTAAAGGAATTAGTAATTTCCTTGAAGTTCATTTGAAGACAATACTAATCTTATACTAGCTTCCCCAGACTTGACACAGAAACTGAGTGGAGCATTGGATTTAGAGGAGGGAGCCTAAGTTCCAATCCTACTACAGTTATTCTATACTGGTGTAAACCTGAGCCAGGCCTTTCCCTTCTTCCAGCCTCAGTTAGCTCTGAATTCCAGAGCCCTAAGACTCTCCCCATCCTCTCCCCTCTCACAGACCAGTTCAAGGAGATGATCCTCACCCTGTGTGACTTTGTCCGCCGAGGGCAGCTCACGGCTCCCGCCTGCTCGGAAGTCCCACTGAAAGATTACCAGGTAGCTCTGGAAGCCTCCATGAAGCCCTTCATTTCTTCAAAGCAGATTCTCACCATGTGACGCCCGGGAGGATAAGTAACCGGGCATCATGAGCCGGCAGCAGAGGGACACGGATCTCCTGTATCAGCCTTTGGCAGGTGCTATGTCCTCCAGAGGTTCTCTCCGGAGCATCTCTGCTCCCCAAGGCAGGCCTGATTCTGAGATCAGGAAATGCTGGCCGTCAAGCCATCAGCCCTGGGCACCGGCCCAGCCTTCACCAATAAAGTATGATTGCCAGTTTCTTAAACAGGGAGCAGTCCTTTCCCACTGGATAGCAGGGGGCTGACCATTTGGAGGCATCCACATGGTCTCACTTTGCTTTTCCTCACTTACTGCCCAGAATGGAAAGTCTTAAAGGTACCGAAAATTGGTCTGCAGGGGAAGACACTCTGTGACCCAGCACTGAGCTTTGCAGTTGGGGGCAAGGTGGGCACATGACCTGTGGAGGATGTGTGTGCTAGCTGAGAGCTGGGACATAATCCTGTAAGCCCAGTAGTAGAAGCCAGAGGTGGTCAGACCTCAGGATACAGTCCTCTGGAGCCTAGGTGATGGCCCGCTGTCTGGAAGAGGAGGAGGAATAGAAGGTTAGGAATTAGGATCCCCTGCTTTCAAATTGACAGGGAGGAGAGTGTCTGCTACCCCCACCATCCTACAGGTGACCCACCATTATCACCTTTGTGGCTTCTCTCCTCAGACTCAAGGCTGCCAGATTAGAATCCCTTAAAAACACCTGACCAGGTAGAAGGGCTGCTGGGCAAGCCCCACCCAGCCATGTCTCAGAGGATGTGACCATACCCAGCAGCACTCATTTACCCTTAAGTTTGCTAGGGCCTTACACCCCCTCCACGCCTTAGGGGGAAGGAACATAGTTGCAGGCCAAGTGAAAAGGGAGTCAAACTTACCTGCCTCAGGTAGAATTAGGAGGCCATTCCCTCCATGCTCCTCCAGCCTTACCTATCCTCTCTAGGGCCTAAGTTCAGCCAGAAGTACTTTTATTTGAAGGAGAGGTGATGGGTGAAATCAGTTCTGAGGGATTCGGACTATTACCATTCTGACCAGAAAAGAGTCCTTCCCCTGCTGTAGCATGGGCTGGTCAGCATCCCATCTATCATGGATGATGAGCTCCAGGGGCATCTCCACCAGGATGCAGTCAGAGCATGAGGATACATGGGGTGTCCACAAAGTCTTAGGTGTTGCGCTAAGGCTTCCATAGCTCTGTAGGCAGCATCCTGATTGAAAACAGTTACCTTTTTTTTAGAACTGGCAGGAAAGGTCCTTCTCCCCACCCCCAGTGCTTGCATCTGCCTAGCACATATATGAAAGAATGTCTGATGAGTGCAGAATTAAGTGCCTTAGAGGGAGTTCACTGAGGAATGAGCAAGAACTGCCCTCAAGGAGCTCCCCGTCTTCTGGGGAGATAAAATATCCACAGAAATAGCAAGAAGATAAAGTGGATGATCCCATAAGAAGTTAAAAATGCTGTGAGTTCTCAGAAAGGAGAGGAGAGAAAGGTTCATGGGGGAGATGGTAGTTGAAAAAAAATTAATAAGAATGAATGTAAAGGGGCTAGGTGGCACAGTGGATAAAGCACCAGCCCTGAAATCAGGAAGACCTGAGTTCAAATCTGGCCTCAGACACTTAACACTTCCTAGCGGTGTGACCCTGGGTAAGTCATTTAACCTCAATTGCCTCAGGGGGAAAAAAAGAAAAGAAAAAAGAATGATGCTTGTGTTTCAAAACCCATATTCACATGTACAAGGTGGGAGAGATGTGGCTAGCCAGCAGTTTGTCTGAAGAAGATCCAGGGGTTTTAATGGGCTCTAGCCTCAGAACACAACCAAAAAAGTGTGTGTCCAAGGCTTAGGACCTGCTGGTCTCTGCCATGGGGAGAACATATAATTGTGTAGTTTAAGTAACCACATCTTCAGGGGGACATTGGTAAGCTAGAAGGTGATCAGGATGATGAAACAAAAAGTCATGACATCTGAAGGTAAGTTGGAGCAGGGGGTTTACCTGAAGAAGGAAGGACTCTTGCTCTCAGCTCAGTGACAAGTAGCATCCCAATATTTGGACCTAGGTAGGGATCAAAGGGCTTCTTTGAAGGGCCTCCTCTTTGTGAAGATCTCCATACAATGCCTCCATGATTACTTGTTGGTTGTGTTGATAAAGGTTCTTTTGCAGGGATTCCTGTTCAGACATAGCCTGTACTGAATAGATGGTGACCAAGGTCTCTTCCGATTCTTGAAATTCTTCATTCATGGAACCTTAAGTCGCCTAATTTAGTTGGAAGTGTCAGGGTACATGTGGCTCAAAAAATGTTAGGGCCAGATTGTAAAGGGCATTGAATGCTACTCTAAGAATTTGTAGATTTGCCTCTAAGCAACTGGGTGCCATTGAAGGTTTTTAAATAAACAAATAACCTGATCAGAGTTTTATTTTGGGAAAATTAATCTAGCTGTATATATTGGATAGATGGGGAGAGAGAGAGGCTGGAGGTGAAGAGAAATATTATAACTCTATTGCAGAATTCCAGGCAAGAGGTAATAGAGGTCTAGACTAAGACAATTGGGATGGAAAGGAAAAGGTAGAATGGACAGGTCTTATAGAACATTGAATATACCAGATGGCATGGGAGGGAAACCAACAGAATGACGAAGTCAAATCAAATGGGCAGATTTGGGGAGAAAGATGGTGAATTTGGTTTAGGACTTTTGGTGTTTGAGGTATGAATGAGACATCCAGTTGGAGCCATCCATTAGACTGTTGGAAACGTAAGACAGGACCATGGAAGAGTGATCAGAGCTCAAATGCTAATTTTGAGAGTCACCTGCATTAAGGAAGCCTCAAGAGCAAGTAAGAGAGCCAAGGGGAAGAAATAAAAAGAAGGGAAGTTGGAGGAGCTTTCATAACATCCATTTCTCCAACCATAGCACAGGATTCCAATTTTGGAAATTGGAATGAGATTTCTACAAGAATTTTAGTAGTCATTTCCCCTCTAAAACTTTTAAAATATGGAGTGTTATATGTATTCAAGTGCTCATTACCATGTGACAGTTTGTGAAACAAAATCAGTTGAATTTCCTCTCACCTTTCTTCAGATTATCTCTAATTGTTCTTTCATCCTTTTCCTTATGCAATGTCAACCTCTTTGACAGTCTGGTAAATATGGATTCCTTCATAAAGTGATATTTTTAAATGCATAAAATAAGATGCATAGAATTACAAAGG
The DNA here is from genome assembly GCA_023553655.1 of Myrmecobius fasciatus. Classification (NCBI taxonomy): domain Eukaryota; kingdom Metazoa; phylum Chordata; class Mammalia; order Dasyuromorphia; family Myrmecobiidae; genus Myrmecobius; species Myrmecobius fasciatus. The sequence goes on along the minus strand of JAJPUD010015844.1, from coordinate 50 downwards.
AATCCAATTATGCTGATGTTCAATTATCAAAATACTAAAAAAAAAAAAAA
>JAJPUD010015843.1:0-30863 GCA_023553655.1 Myrmecobius fasciatus | reverse complement strand
ATAAGTCCAAAATTCTTGGCTCTTCATTTTGGAATAACCTTTCTAGATTCAGAATGCCTCAAGGTGTTACATTACTTTTATTTTAGATACAGAAGTATTAGTTATACTCCCAAACTTCTTATGTTACATGATATTTTGCATATTGCCTAATATAATAAGCACTTATTACCTATTTCCTTCACTCATTTCCTAATCCCTCTTATCTGAGATACATGCCTTATTCTTTACTTATATAGCACCTGCTCTTGCTTGGTGGATTTGGTCCCTAAAGAGGAAACAACTATTATTTGCTTTGTGATTTAGGGTTAACCCAAGGGGTTAGTATCACACATGTACCCCTCAGAGTTTTAGTGGAACAATTCTAAAAAACAAAGCAAAACACCTCAAATCAGAGATATACTCCTTCCTGAGCCCTCCCACACTTGCATGCACATATAATGTTCTAGAGATACTGTTATTTTTCAAAAAACACAAAATGAATGATGCACATTGATAGAGATTATATATGGAGAGAAAAAAAAACTTTCAACTCTTGCTTACTGGAAATATTCTTGCTTTATAGAAACATTATCAAGTTTGCTTACATTTAACACACACTTGGGTTTCAAGGGTCACTATTTGTATCAATTTGTTAGTTAACAAATGTATTTACAAACATTCCCACCTCTAAGGAGTATCAAAACTTTTGTTTTGTTTTGTTTTTATGTGTTTATTTGTATCTATACATCTAAGGTTCTTTTCTCTCATTAGGCATGACTATTTTTTGGTGGCTACTGCATCTTTCAAACTCTTTCAAACAAGGACCATGGATGCTCTTATTTCACATTATTAATTCATTCAAGAACAGGGAAATAAATACAAAATAAATCAAGATACTCTGTGGTTCCATGCATTTTATCTAGGTCAAAGGGATAATATAAAATCATCAATTAGAGTTGAAAGTAATATAGGTGCTGTTTTATTAAAAATTGCCCTTCCTGTCTTGAATGATCACATCAATAACAAGTGGCATAGTCAGAATTTGAATTCAATCCCTCTGACTCCAAACTCAAAATTTTTTTTGCCACAAATAAAATTGCAATTTGAGTAGAAGTAGTGCCAAATTTTACTGATGATCAATCTTAATTTGTATGAAATAAATTTGTAGTACTTAATACCATCATGACTACTACAATGTTTCAAGTAGTACTACTTTTGCTGTTAGCAGCTCTGAATCAAGAGTGAAAAAAAAACACATAGTAAGGATGATGGAGTGAATATTTGCAGAATAAAATGCAATCTGAAATGCATAAAAAGAAATTTAAGGTAATGAGTCAAATATTTCTGTGATTGAACAGAGTCAAACTTAGAAATAGAAGTTACAATGGGAATGAAGATGAAGCATAAATGTGACTAAGCTCACTGAAATGGTGAAGGATACATTTAGTGGCAGTGAGAGAGATAGAAGCAGAGAGGACTGTGGTCAGAGGATGAAACTTCAATGTCCTCAAAACAGTATGATTTGGCTTGAAGCATCATTCTTCCTGTAACAGAACACAATGGTTATACAATGTGGTTTAATCAAATACTTCATATTGATGTGGTCACATAATTAAATCAGTGCTCAGGATAGCTGTACAAACTGATCCCTCTTTCAAACAGCTCACTTTGCCTCACATAAACCTGATTCATGATCTTTGACTGTGTTGCAACTAGGGTGGGATGATTTGGATTTTGCCGCAAAGTGCTAGATTTTATAGGCAGTGACAGCGCTTGCAGTTTTTTGTGAAAAATTGTTCCAAACCACCTTTAGGTTTCACTGGAAAATACATTAAATATTTTGCTTAAGGAATGTCATTTCAGTTATACACTATGAGTAAAATATTTTTGAATTATCTTATGCTTTTTCTAGATACAAACTTAAAGAAAGATTTATTAGATCACATAGTTTTAAACCTAACCTCTTTTTAAAATACTGTTATATGTATATACTTTGGATTTACAATTGATCTTCTTACAAAGAGAAACAATTAAGGAGAAAGGAATAACCATTTACTAAGTGCTTATTATGTTCCAGGAAATTCACAATTTTATTTGACCCTCAACAATGCCTGGCCTGATACAATGCCCCTATGAAGAGGGGCTACTATGATCTCCATTTTTGTGATTTTACAGAGAGAAGAAATTTACAAAGAGAAGAGCCACCCAGCTAGTATAGTTTGGGCTCATATCTGTACTAACATCTTTCCTGGTTCTATACTCAATTCTCTATCCACTGTACCACTCAGCTTCATCTTAAGTGAAAGTAAGAAGAAAATAAGGCCAAATTAAGTGAATAATGAATTGTGTAAAGAAGGTTGACATTCTCTAGATACTTATTTGAATAAAATAAAGAAAAAAAATCAATGAATTGGGCATGCAACTAAAAAAAATAGAAAAAAAATTAAATTTAAACCCCCCAAATACAAAATTTGAAATTGTGAAAAAAAAGAGATTAATAAAATTGCAAGTAAGAAAACGATTGAAGTAATAAAAAAAAAAAAACTAAGAACTGGTTTTATGAAAAAAAATTCTACAAAATAGGTAAATCTTTATTTAATTTTATTAGAAAAAGTGAAAAAAATTAAATTGAAAATATCAAAAATGAAAAGGAATAACTTTCCACCAATGGAGAGAAAATTAGAATAATAATTAGGAGTTATTTTGTCCAACTATATGCTAATAGATCAAATAATCTAAGTGAAACAGAACAATAAAAATATAGATTATGCAGATTAACAAAGGAGGAAATACATTATTTAAATAATTCTGTCATACAAAAAGAAATTGAACAAGTTATTAATCAACTCCCTAGGAAAAAATCTCCAGGCCCAGATGGATTTACAAGGGAATTCCAAACTTTTAAAGAAGAATTAATTCTAAAACTATGCAAACTATTTGGAGAAATGGAAAAGGAGAGCTAACAAATTCCTTTTATGACACAGATATGGTGATGATAACTAAAATAGGTAGAGTCAAAACAGAGAAAGAAATTTATAGAACAATTTTCATAATGAATATTGATGCAAAAATCATAAATAAGAGAATTAGCAAGGAGATTACAATAAATTATGACCAGGATAACACACTATTATCAAGTAGGATTTCTACCAGGAATATAGGGCTGTTTTAATATTAGCAAAACCATTAGCATAATTGACTACATCAATAACCATACTAACAAAAAAAACATATGATTATTTCAATGGAGGAAGAAAAATCATTTGAGAAATTCCAAAACCCATTCCTATTAAAAAGACTAGAAAGCAGAGGAAAAAAATGGAGTTTTTCTTAAATGATTAGAAGCATCTATTTAAGACCATCAGCAATCTACATTATGCAATGTGCATAAAGTAGAAGCATTTCAGTAAGACCAGGGATGGAACAAGTTTGCCCACTCTCACTATTACTTTTCAGTATTGCATTAGAAATCTTAGCTCTAGCAATAAGAGAAGAAAAAGAGATTTAGGGAAATGGAATAAGTAATGAGAAAACCAAATTCTGTTCTCTTTGCAGATGATATAATGCTATACTTAGAGAATCCTAAAGAATCAATTTAAAAACTATTAGAAACAATTAACAATTTTAGTAAAATTGCAGAATACAAAATAAATCCATGTAAATCACCAGTTTTTCTGTAACTTACCAACAAAGTCCAGCAGCAAGAGAAACAAAAAAAGAGCCATTTAAAATAACTGTAAATAATATAAAATATTTTGTAGTCTACCTGCCAAGACAAAGTCAGGAATTATATGGACAAAATTACAGAACACTTTCAACACAAATAAAGTCAGATCTAAACAATTGGAAGACTATCAAGTGCACATGGATGGGATGAGCTAATATAATAAAAATGGCATTTCTACCTAAATTAATCTATTTATTCAGTGTCATAGTAATCAGATTGACAAGAAATTGCTTTACAGAGCTAGAAAAAATAATAAAATTCACATGGAAGAATTACAAAGTCAAGAATTACAAGGGGATTAATGAAAAAATGCAGATGAAGGTAGCCTAGCTATAGCAGACCTAAAACAAAATGATAAAGCAACAGTCATCAAAACCAATTAATACTGGCTAAAATATAGAGTAATTGATCAGTGGGATAGATTGTTTAAAAGACACAATAATTGATGACTATAGTAATCTAGTGTTTGATGAACCTAAACATCACAGCTTTTGTGACAGTATTTGACAAAAATTGCAGAGAAAATTAAAAAAAAAAATAGTATGGCAGAAATTAGCCACTGATCAACATCTAATATCCCTACCAAGATAAGGTTAAAATGGGTTTATAATTTAAAAATAAAGAATGATAATATAAGCAAATTAGAAAAGCAAAGGATAGTCTACCTCTCAGATCTATGGACAAGTAAAGAATTTATGGCCAAGGAAAAACTAGACTACAGTATGAAAATCAAAGTGGATAATTTGGGTTATATAAAATTAAAAAGGTGTTGCATGAATAAACCAATGCAGACAAGATTAGAAGTGAAGCAGTCAATTGGGGAGGGGTGGGAATTTTTTCACCTAAGGGTTCTAATAAAGGCTTACTTTTAAAATATATAGAGTTGACTCAAATTTATAAAAATGCAAGTGGTTCTCCAATTGATAAATGACCAAAGGATGTGAATAGAAAGTTTTCAGATGAAGAAATTAAAACCATTTCTAGTCATATAAAAAAGCTCTAAATAACTGTTGATCAGAAAAATGAAAATTAAGAAAAGTCTGAAATACTATTACACACCTCTCAGAATGGCTAAAATTATAGGAAGAGATTATGATAAATGTTCGAGAGGATGTGGGAAAACTGGGACACTAATACATTATTGGTGAAATTGTGAATTGAGCCAACCGTTCTGGAGTGCAATTTAGAACTATACCTAAAGGGCTATCTAACTGTGCATGACTTTTTATTTAGCAGTGTCTATCCTGGGCCTGTATTCCAAAAAGATCCATAAAAAGGGAAAAGCACACACGTGTAAAAATGTTACTAGCAGCCCTTTGGGAAGTGGCAAGAGTATGCCCATCATAAGATGGCTGAATATGTTAGGGTATATGAAGACTATAGAATATTATTTTTCTATAACCAATGATTAGTAGGATGATTTCAGAAAGGCTTGTAGACACTTACATGAACTGATACTGTGATATAATAGAACCAGGAGAACACTATATACAGAAACAAGATTATGTGATGATCATTTCTGATGGACCTGGTTCTTTTCAGTTGTGAGGTGACTCAGGCCAATTTCAATAGACTTGTGATGAAGAGAGCCATATGCATCCAGAGAGAGGACTGTAGGAACTGAGTGTGGATCACAAGATAGTTTTTTTCCCACTTTTCTGTTATTGTTTACTTGATTTTTTTCTTTTTTTTAAATGTTTGATCTAATTGTTCTTGTGTAGCATAAATGTGGAAATATGTATAGAAGACCTATGTAGTCTAAGAAAGGGGGTGGAGGGAAGAGAGGTAGAAGAAAAAATGGAACACAAGGTTTTGTAAGAGTGTATGTTGAAAACTCTTTATATATATTTTGGAAGTAAAAAGCTATTATTAAAAAAGAATAACTTCTAATGTATTTAGAAAGGTAGAATATATTGGAAAGTCCCTTCCAGTTTTAAATCTACAGTCTGTGCATTATTCTCCCCATTTTACAAATAAGGTAGCAGGGATGAAAATTTAAGTGACCTACCTATCATTTCATTGCTAGCAAATACCTGACCAATTTGTACATATCTCCTCACTTGAACTCTATTATTCTTTCCTTAATGCTAATAACAGAACTAAATGTGGACAAGAGAAAATATGTTAGGAAAACAGATTTGACCCATATTAGTAATGCCTATCGGTTTATGTTATTTGATCTTCATGTAATTTGCTAAATTTTATCTGATTGTTCCTCCTCAAGAACAGGGTCTATGAGTTGTTGGTGATAATAGAGGTTAACTATGTCTGACCTCTTGTTTCTGAGACTTAATTTTCCATTTCAAAATGACTTCCTTTGAGGTTTCCACTTTGAAGCAACTTTATTACACATCCAGTGTTTTTGTGCCCTGAGAATCCTCACTGTGACATATCACATTGTTGATCCTACAGGATTTTGTCTGAGAAATAACAGTTTTTAATAAGCAGTCAGACATTGTTAAAAATCTCTCTGTGTTGCACTCCTGCTTGAGGCTTGTAGAATGCATGTAATTATGCTAATGGGACTAGCCAGTGTCTATTGCTGAGAAAATGCATCAGAGACACCTCAAGCCTGAATAATTTGACCTCCCCAGAATAAAAAAAAGGTTGCCTCTCATATTTCCCAAAGTCATTAGCAAGGTTGGCAAATCTTGAAGATTTGATTTAAACTAGATGATACAATACCTTCTACTCTAATAAATCTCCATATATTGTTTAACAGAATAAAACAGAGAACAGGAAAGCTCAGAGTCTACTCTCAGATGAGCAGCATATGGTGCTGGCTTTGAAACAATCCCTAGTGAGTTCAAATGGCAACAAACTGTGTGGCTATTATTGTCCAAGGAAAATGTGATGGGTGTATGAGTGAGTGAGTGAATGTGTGTGTGTGTGTGTTTATGTTTGTGTGTGTATGTGTTCTCTTCTTTTAGGTCAATGGATAGGAAGAAAGACCTGGTATCTATAGATTTTGTTTTATTAATTTTCTGATTGCATTATTTTTTTTCTTTTTTACTAGTATGGGAAGGATACATAAATGCAATTTCATCTTTTTAGACAGTTTATACTGGGAATGGCCTTCTTGTGTATTGCTGAGAATCTTAAGAGACTTTTCTGAGTCTCTCAGTGGTTGTGATTTTTCAAGACTCCCTCAAGTCATATATGTCAGATTGTCCAAAAAAGATTTCAAGCCTTAGCTTGATTGATTTCTTTACCTCATTCTCCCTCTATGCTCAAAGACAGTACACATGCTCTCTTAATTCTTGTACAACTCAATCTGTGATTTTATAAATATAATGAAGGTCAATTAAAATTTTGATTTAAGCTATTCACCTATGTCTATCATACTTGGTAACAAAATGGGCAAAGCTGAGGATTGCTCCTATATTTGTACATATTTTCCTTGTGCTAGGGACTTTATAGATCATAAATAACACACTAACAAGTGCTTCAAAGCTCATCTAATCAGTTCTCTAAGAAGTACAGATGATGGAATTGAGGTTCAGAGAAGCTAAATTTTGGCGAGAAAGATAAGATTAGATTCCAGTTTTTCTAACTCTCAAACCATTACTTTTTCTACATGGCACTTCTGCTTCAGGGAAAAGAACTATCAATTAACTAATCAAAGTGCCTATGTTAAGTACCTTGTATATGCCAGGCACTGATATTTTATATACATTTATTGAATGAATGAATGAATGAATGAATTTAGGAAGTTGTAATTCAGAAAAGAATGTACACTTTCAACATAGTTTTTCAAACAATATTTCCTTTCTCAAATCATTATATACCATTCCATCTTTACATAAATCAATTCATAAATATACAAAATGATTCCTTAAGAAGACCTTTCATTCTTTCCAGTGTAAAAAAGCAGGAATCTATTTATGAAAAGATTTTGAGCTCTGGGGCAAGATCTTTTCACTTTCACTTGTACTAATATGTTCATTAAAACCTTCATAAGTCAAATGCATCAGTCATATGTGTATATGTGCAAACATATGACTTATTGATAGAAATTATTTTAAAGGAAATTTAGTTTAGCTCATCATTTCAAAGAGAGACAGCATGGTATAGTGTTAAGATTGCTATTCTTGGAATCAGCAAGATATGGATTTGAATCTTCAGAATTTGACACATGAATCTTCATAAATCACTTTGTCTGTTCTGTGATCTAAAACAAAAGGAATGATAATAGTACAAACATTATAGAATTGATACAATATTAAATGAGACAAATCTGCAAAATGACTTCCAAATTGATAGCATTATGCAAATGCCAGCAAAAGGGGAAACAGGATAAGTAAACTGAGAGATATACTTGGGATTACATAATAGCTGTTTGTATTAACATAAATATTAATGTAACAGCTATTATATTACTGAGCAAAATTCAAATTCAGCTACTGATGATAAATCAGCAAACTTTCTTCTCCTCCATAGAACCTTATCCTGGCTATAATTAAATTTAAATTTAAAAGTAATATATGTGTAAAAATATTGTTATTAGACACATAGTCTCTAAGGGAATTCTGAAAAATAAAATCATAAAATTAAGACTTAGAAGCAACCATAGATATCATTTATATTCCTGTAATCTCTAATAGAATTAAGAAATTCTACAACAGAATTCTTAACTTCCCCAGTAGCATACAACAAGTTAGTGAAATTACTGGAGCTAGAAGTCCAGTCTCTTTATATGACCATTGTTTTTTTTTTATTGAAAAGAGATGTGAAGAATTGCAAAAAGACCATGGTATTCATGCTTATAACTTACAACTTCATTTAAAGAATTTATGGCCTTCATCCTTAAATAATTAAGAACCAATTTAGAATACACACACACACACACACACTACACAACCATGCTTATTGAATGAAGATAAGAAAATGTCTAGTGCTAAATGAAGTATGTTCATCATTGATAATGCAAAATTGAGCAAAATAAATCCATAATAATCATGCCAACTTCATTCAGCAAAGACATTTGGGAATGAATAATATAGACATTTGTGAAGAGTGATAACTACTTTGGCTAATTCCATTATAACTTATGTGAAATTCTGTTTAAATCTAAAGAAATTTAATAGTAGCTGTATGTATTTGAAAAACAAAAGGGTTATCATCTTCTTATGGTTTTGTGACAATAAATAATTCAGAGAGAATAATTTCTATAGATAATCATTATTATCAAATTCTCCTTATGTCAGTTTTATTTTGTCTAGACATAGGATTTCATCCATGTAGGGAGATCTTAGTGTGTAAACAAGGTAAACTGAAGAAAGTTCAGGAATGTATTGATAATTCTTTGAGCCAGAGAACTTCCTGGTACAACAAGCAGTGTAGTAATTTGTCCAGAGACCCATAGTTAATATTTCTAAGAGACAGAAATCGAACTCAGCTCTTTCTGATCTGAAAGCCAAACCTCTATTGATAAAATTGTGCTGTCTCTATATTAGTGTTTTGAATACAAATATCCAAAGAGCCACCATTAAATATCTCAAACCTTGTCTATTGATAAAAGAAGGAAAACAAGAAAAATAAATACACAAACACTACACACACACATACACACACTGTTTGGAAATAAGACACTTAGATAAGTATTTTATCATAGTTTCATACAGGCTCCTCAGTGTAACTATAATTTAAGAGGATTTGTTTTAATAAATTTTTTAATCAATATTAAATTTAGCAAGTGGCTACTGAATTACTTGTAATTGCTTAGGCCAGGAAAAGGAGAATACTTTTTAGTGAAGTTTTCATTTTTCACAAAAGAAAAGTCAAAAATCAAAACATAAAACTTCTCTACATTTTCTCACAAGATACTATCTCAAAGAACAGTAATTTTATCTTATATAATAATAATTTTCCTGGATTCTTATCTTTGATAGTTTCTTACTAGACTTTCAATTTCACTAATATAGAGAATACCCAATAAGCAGCTCCCTTTTCCAAAGGTGGTTTCCATGAAATTCACAATCAATAATAGAGGCTTACCTAGGGCACTGAAAAATAAGTGTCCTGACCAGAGTCACAGTGCCAATATCCACTGGCATTGGGACTTGAACCCAGTTTTTTTTTTTGACTCTGAAATGAGTTCTATCCTCTACACTATGTTTTTTCCCCTTTCTTTTTATTATGTTAAGAATTTAGTTCTGATGAATAAATCATACAAATACAAAATGTTAGCGTGTATTATAGAATTTGAGAATTGAAAGGGAATTCACTGGTCACCTAGTCAAAGCCTCTGAAAAAGAAACTGCCTCTATGAAACACCCAACCTGTAGTTTTCCAGAGTATGCTTGGAAGCCTCCAGGAATAACTCACTACCTATTGAGACATTTCATTCCACTTTGGACAACTTAAATCATTAATAAGGGTTTTTTTTTTTTTAATCTATTGATTTTTTTTCTTCTGTTGCCAAGCCCAGATTTGCTTTTGCAACTTACCCCATTTTTTTTTCATTGTTCTGCCTTTAGGGTTAAACAGAACAAATCTAATTCTTTCTCTCCATAATATCCTTTCAAAATATTGAAGACATCATCATCACGCCCTCCTTCCTCTTCTTTTTTATCTACTCCTTCATTAAACAATAATTAAGTACTTACTAAATGATAGATACCATGCTTAAGATGTGAGTCAAAAAAGGCAAAAATTACTCCTGCTCTCTGAAACATCATATTCTAATTAAAGAGATAACATACAAAATATATAGAGTAAATGGAAAGTAATTTCAGATGGAGCAGTAAAAATATATGGAAAATCAAATAGAGACAAAAACAGTCTCTAAAATGTGGTTAGATAGAGCTGAGAATCAGGAATTGAACAGAAGTTTAGTTTCAGATTGAAAAAAAAAGTTTAGCAAATTAAAGTCCTCCTGTGGAGAACTTATTAGTTATGGTAAGATTAGGGTTTTTATACATGAAAAAAATAAAATGCAGGAATCATCAGTCTTGAGTAAATAGTGCCCACAGCTGGCATTTCTTGGGACAATACAAGCATTCATGGGATCTGTGAGAACAGTCCTCAAATTATTAGAATCACTGAGCCATGTGAATGGCTCAAGTCTTTAGGACTATTGAGCCTTCTGATCATTCAGTGGGATACACAGATTTAGCATGAGAGAAACAGGAGCACAGAACTTGATTCAGTTCATTTAGCAGTCATGAGCACGAAAATTATTCAGTGTCAGAAGAGATGACTAATGACTTTCTGTGGTAGTATGTGGTAATATTCTGGCTCCCAAATCCCTAGGAAATAGGGAAGCTCCAATAAATTTAAATGTTTATCAATTAATATGAAAGTCATAAATTTCTGAGAGTATACATAGTGTTGGTCATTTTTCCAAAGTGTGATGCAAAGAAGTGTTGTTGTTTTTTTTTTTTCAACAAAGGATTCAACAATGAGATGATTGAAGCCATTTCCAATGATCTTGTGATGAAGAGAGACATCTACAGCCTGAGAGAGAACTATGGGAACTGAACATAGCATTTTCACTTTTTGTTGTTGGTTGTTTGCATTTTGTTTTCTTTCTCATTTTTTCCTTGTTTGATCTGATTTTTTTGTTCAGGACAATAATTGTATAAATATGTATACCTACATTGGATTTAACATATTTTAACATGTTTAACAGATATTGGATTACTTTCCATCTAGGGGAGCAGGTGCAAGTATGGAAGGAAAAATCAGAAAACAAGGTTTTGCAAGGGTCAATGTTGAAAAATTATCATGCAAAATGTTTTGAAAATAAAAAAAAAAGCTTTAATAATAAAAAAGAGGTTCAAATGTGACAACATTCCTTTTAAGTAAATCACACTGACATCCCAATCAGCCACTTATTTTATCTAATCTAATTATTATTGTTTTACTTAGAGGTTCTGATTATCATAGATTTAAGCATTTGGATAAGGGTCATCCTCTTCAAAATAAAACTACAGAGACCTCACCCAATATCAGACATTCTGACTTATTTTATAGAATTTATTTACTGGATTATTGATCCATGGGCAGCTGATCTCAGCATCAAAGACTGGGACCTTAGAATGGCAATGGAATAGAAGGATTTTGCCCCTTCTATCCTTTTCACTTGAATGAATTTGTGATATTACAAATAAAAACTCTAGGAGGAATAAAAATCATGATGGCATGAAATTTCATGGAAAGGAATTTTTTAAAATGTATCAGATGAAATAAATGATAGTTTGTTTTTTTTTTTTTTCTTATTTTTGAGGGAAGGAGTATCCGCATTGAAGAAACCACTGACTCATCATTATCCATAAAGGGAGAATGGACAAAAAGAGAGAGAGCTCTGAAGAGAGAATTTTCTTTGGAATTTGAGAAAGTCTTTTAGTCTCTTGTACCACTGTTTCTACATCTGTAGTACTCAAGGGTGGTATTGGGTTTTTCCCTAAGTATCTTCTATAACTCAAATTCTGAGGTTCTATATTTTCTTCTAATGTCAATGACTTTTCTTCATGAACTCATGAGACAATTTAAATATTCAATCACCCTGACTTCTTCCTTACTGCCCCAATACACTCCTCTGTGTTGTGGGATCTTTTCTAACAATCCAGTGTCAGTCTAGTACATGTAAATTAATATATTATTTTTAAAATTGAAATAAAAGCATACTTGATAAAATAGTCCTTTATTCGATATAATTTTATTTTAAAATTTTATCATTTAGAAGATATATTGTTTTAATGAATATTCATTCAAAAATCTACCCCTTTAACACATACATTTATTATTCTATCATACACTCAGAAAATTTAGGAGTTTAATTCCTGATAATCATATCTGGTTATTGAATAAAACACACAAAATGGCAATTTAGTAAATTGTTATTCTATGTGGAAATGATTAGTCATCACTTCATATAATATCTTTGAAACAGAACAATGATCAAGAAAGATGTTGGTGCTTGTTGTTGCTGCAGTTTTGTTTTTTTATTTATTTGGCTTTCTCCATTGTAGATTTTGCAAACCATCATCAGGGGAAAAAAGAAAAAGAAAAAAAAAAGGAAAAAAAAAAACAACTAGTTGCAGAAAATGAAAAAGTAATCACTTTGTTCTTTGGTATTTATGTGCTTCTAATTTATGCATCCTTTGCATTTTACTAAAATCATAAGGAGTGTAAAGGTTTATGGAAGTAAAATATATATGTGTGTATAAATATGTATATACAAATGTATACATATTTCTTTTGTTTACAGATCATATAGAAAGACAGATAAAAGAATGATAAAATTTAAGAAGAAAATGTTTTAATAATGAGAAAAGGAATTTTTGAAAACGGTTATGAAAATTTATAGTAATAATGAGGCAAAAAAGAAATCAAGGGGTGAGAGGATTTCTGCACTTGAAGCTGGGAGTTTTTAAAATAAGTAAATGACAGATAAGATAGAATCTTTAAGTATTGCATAGCCCACACTGTTCCTCTCCCACCTCCAACCCCCTGGATAATTTAACTGGTACAGTCAAGTCTTCCTAAGAATTCCCCCTGAATCAATGCATATCAGCAACTGTTTTGCAATTTATAATCTTACAGCAGATCATCTGGGAAAAGAGAATATTTCCTGATCCCTATCCCCACAGCAACTAATTCCCTCCCTTAGGAAGCTGCCTACTATCTATTTAGTAGTGATGCTATCATTACTTAAATCATACATATTATCTTCCTCAGTAGAATGTAATTTTCTTGAGAAAAGAAGGAAAATATTTATGCTTTTGCATTCCTTTTCTCTAGCACTGTGGTGGGCACATAGTGTGCAATTAAAATGCTTGACAACTAAAAATTTGAAGAATTGTCTGAGAGACTGAAAAAATGATTTGGCTTATTAACACTCACAAAGCCAGGATGTGCAAGTAGCAGGATGGAAGCCATGTCTTCAGGATCAGCTCTTCGGTCACTAATCCATATGGTGTGATTTGTCAATTATTATATGGTATTAATTTAGTTAGACTTTTCTTTTCAATTTTTCATCTGATTGTTTTGTATTTTTTGGATATGGCCTTTTTAATGAAATTATTAAGAGAAAGGATGGATATTAATTTAGCTCTCTCTGTTTCTCTATCTTTCTGTCTCTTTCTCTGTCTCCTCTCTGTTTCTCCTGGCTCTATCTGTCTTTCTGTCTGCCTGCCTGTCTATCTGTCTGTCTGTCTTTGTTTCTGTCTCTCTGAGATAAATGCTAGGAGGAAACAAAAGACTAAGCCATCATCTAAAATCTACTCTGTTAGTATACTAATCTACTCTAATATGGCCCAACTCATTATCTATGAAACATTCTGTACTACAAAGTCTCTTCCTGACAGCCACTCCCTCATTTTAATTTAAATTTCTTGACAACAATGCATTTTTTTTTGCTTTCACATTTGCATTTGTTTCCCCTATGCTTAGCCCATTGCTTACACAAATATTTTTATTTTTTTTTTTCAATTCACTATGTTCTTTCTTGCAAGATGTCTTTATTCCAGATAAATTGAAATATTCTAAAAATCAGGAAGAAGACAAACATACTGTAATTGCAAGTATGTGTGTGTTTAGGTAAGGAAGAGAAAATATTTCAAATAATGGTATGTGAAGACAGACTTTCCATTTTCTCTGAAAGGGTGGGGTAAATCTATCTGGACATGACCTCCCATAGCATAAATGAATCTAAGGAAATGTAAATTATTTTCAAGATTACAATTTTTGCTAACTTAATATCTTTGTTGATCCTTGAACATTTGAATCTGTCTCCTGGCAAAGGGATGTATTAGAAAAAAGGAGAGGAAAAGTCTGATAAACATACCTTGTCCTTTTCACAAGATACTGTATCTTATAACTGGCTACTTCCTTATTATACATACAGTACAGTGGATAGAAACCTGGGTTTGGTGTAAAGCTAGTTCAGCATTACCCTCAATTATTAGCTGTGTGACCTTCCACAAGTCATTTTACTTTTCTATGGCTCAGTTTCCTGATTGAAAAGTTAGGATATCAATAGGGTCTATCTCCCATGATTGTGATGATTGAATAGAATAATATTCCCAAATTGCTTAGCACAATGCCTGGCATACAGTAGTCATTTAATAAATATGTATTTCCTTCTTTTCATTGGCTGCCTCTAGTGCTAGAAGTCTTTTTCCTTCTCATCTCTCATCCTTTGTTTTCTTAAATTTCAGTTAAAATCCCACCTTTTCCATGAAGTCCTATCTGTCATCCTTGATCTTTGTACCTCCCCTCTGAAATTATTTGCAATTTCTGTATATATGTCTTGTTTATATGTTTTCTTCCACTTCTTTGAACTATGAACATTTGTGATAAGTAGCTGTTTTATTTTATTTTATTTTAATCATCAGCATTTATCACAGGTCATGGCTTTCTGATTTAGTTTTGACGTCTGGGAAAGAGCAAAAGAACAACTGGAGATGAGTTGTATAGCATGAGAAGGTACTAATGGGTGGCATTCTATATTCACAGGAAGGCCATGTCAAAGAATTAACAGATTCCTTGGAATAAAACTACATGATTAATACTATCACCTTGAATGACTGGCAGTAATATCATTTTAAAAAGATTAAACAACAATTGCATTGCTATTTTCAGTCAATGAAAAGAAAGGAGAGAAGACCTCAACAAACCCTAATAAAAAAGGTATAGCTTCTAGAGGAAATATAGCAGTAATTTTAACTCCTCTGATTTTAGAGTGCTTCTGTTCTAACAATCTGTCAATGATTCTAAAGTCTTCTGGCTTTAGAATCAGTGATCCCCAGGTCCCCGACATTAGAGTGCTATTGTTCTAACAATCTGTCTGTGAATGACTGTAAGAGTCTTCTGGACTGGATATTCAATAATATTTCTTCCTTCAGATTTTAGGGAAGATATATCAGTGATCCTAAGATCCTCTGACCTTAGAGTGCTATTGTTCTGACAATTTTTCTGTCAATGATTCTCAAGTGTTCTGGACTTAAAATAGTCCCACAAACATTACTGACTGATAGACAAATAATCTGTTGGTCAATGATAACCAAGTTCCTGAGACAATAGTGAATAGACCAACCCTCAAACCTACTTGAAAGCCATATAATTAGCAAATAAGCAATATAAAGCTCTGGTATAACTGTCCTATAAATTTATCTTCTTTCTCTTGATTCTTTGCTTTATTCTTTTGGAATTCAGCCTACTTTAATTGGTGTTATGATTACAATAAACTTTGCCCCTTGACTTGGATATGGGCTCAAGCCTGCAAATTCTATTGACCTTTTGGGGTCCCTTACCAACCTCAACATTTAGATTTCTTAAATATAAATGGTAATACAATCAAATAACAATTACTGGTTTATTTGATGATGACTTTATCATTATATGTGCTGTTTCTCTTGTATATCTCCCTTTGTCTTTTATTTTGTTTGGGGACTAAAATAAGTGACAGAAACATATTATTTTCTCTTTTCAAATAAAACATCGAATTCAGAAACATAACAACTCTGCCTCAATCATTACCTAACTTTGTATTTCTTCAAACAGTTCAAAAGGTTATTTTACATGCAAAATGTAAACTTGAGTTTTTATATTACCATTAAAATCCTCTCAGGCTGCTGAGTGCATTTAGATATTCAAGGCAAAAAAAAAAAAATCAGCAATTCTGACTGCTTTCATTAGGAGACAAGTGCCAATGGATTACACAAAGTAGAAGCTATTTAAGATAAAATTTTTAAAGCTTTCTTTTGTACTGAAGAGTCAAGTCTTATTTTGTTTCCAGTTTTTTCCCATACTTAAAAAAGGAAGGAATAAGAGAAATTATGATTATTTCTATTTAACAATTTATGCTTTAAATAATAATTTCTAAAATGGATGATGATAATGATGATGATAAACAATATAAAATAATAAAGGGTTAATTTGGAGCATAGAAAAACCTGCATTCAAATTATTTCTTTACTCTTTAATAGCTTTGTGACAAAAGGAAAGCCATTTAATCTCTCAGAATCCCATGTCATTAAGGAAATTGTTGCTTTTTATTGGATCATGGAATAACAGATTTTGTGCTAGGATGCTCTGCTTCAATTTATGTAGTTCTGAGAGAGCAAGATTGAGAACCCCCAATAATATAGTCTTGCTGTGTAATTCTTCTTTCAGCTCTCTTAACTTTTCCTCTAGGAATCTGGATGCTACTTATATTTAGTATTGATATTACTTCATTATCTAAGGTACTCTAGTAAGGTGTAGTTTCCTTCCTTATATCTTTTAATTAGATCGATTTTGCTTTTGGTTGATCTGAGATAAGTATCTCTACCTCTGCCTTTTTTACTTCGCTGGAGCATAATAAATTTCACTTCTACCTTTTCCTCTGAATATATCATTCAGCTTTAAATGTGTTCCTTCTAAACAACCTATTGTAGCATCGTAGCTTTTAATTCTGTCTGCTATCTGCTTCTGTTTTGGGGAGACTTTATCCCATTTACATTTATAATTAAAATTGTTAACTATTTCCTGCCATCTTGTTTTCCCCAAATTATACTTTCCTTTACCCCTTTCCCTCCTCCCCAGTATTTTGCTTCTGACTGCTATGTTCCTCAAACAGCCCTGCCTTTTTAGAGTTCCTCCCCCTTTCTTATAACTTTTCCTTTCTTCTTCTTTTCTCCCTTCTATTAGTCTCCCCCTTTCCTTCACCTTCCTCTTCCTACTTCCCCATAGGATAAGACAAGTTTCTTTAGGAAGCTAAATATGTTTGATATTCTCTTTGGCCCAAATCTGATTAGAGTAAGATTTACATAATGCTCACCACTTGCCTTCTTTCCCTCAATTGTAATAGGTCATTTTTGCCTGTTCAAGAGATATAATGTACCCCATTTTAACTCCATTTTCCTCTTCTTCCAGTAGAATATCTTTTCCTCCTCTACTTTGTTTTTTACATCATCACAATAAAATCAAATTATACATGCACCTTCTATCTATAACAGAGATAACAGATTATAACAGATCCAATAAAAGGCATTTGAAACAGAGCTTCAAAATTAATTAGGGACTAAATATTTATATCTATAGAATAAATGTCAATAAATAAATTCAGAAAGAAGCAATGATTTCATTGAAAATAATCATGGCAAATAAGCAATGTACAAGGAGTTAAGAAAAGAAAGAAAGAGAATACTTTTGTCATAGAACACTTTTTTCAATAAAAAAATAATATGTACAATAAAATTTTGGGCATGCAAATGAAAAAACATTAGAAAACCAAATCATTATCAACTATTTAACACTTTAAAAGAAGGAACCATAGAAATCAAGGAAGATATTAACAAAAATACATGCATAAAAAGATTGATAATTTTTTTTAAATAAACTGTTAACAACCAAAAAGAGAAAGTAAAACAAAGCAAGGAGAAGAAGAAGGAGAAGGAGAAGGAAGAAGAAGAAGATAATAAGAAGAGGTAGAAGAAGCAGAGGAAGAAGGAAGAAGAAGAAGAGGGAAAGAAAGAAAAAGGAAAAAGAAGAAAGAAGAAAAAGGAAGAAGGAAAAAAAAGAAGAAAGAAGAAGAATGAATTCACAGCTAAGGAAGAAGGAATAAGATGAACTACTTCATAAAATCAAACTAAATATGTGATTTAACAAATTATATAATATTCTCTGAAGTAAAAAACAGGAAATAGAAGAAAAATAACCAAATATTAGAAAAAGAAATTAAAGGTGTGGGGGGGAGAGATTATATTAATAAAACAGTGATTTCTCTCAAACACATCATCAAGTAATTCTACTAAAATATAAACTGCCTGAAATAATACTAAAATAATTAGTCCTTACATCTTCCATTTTTGGCAAAAATGTGTTCTGAATACCTTTACTAAGGAGGGTAAATATTGAAAAAGTATAATGAATATTGGTGTAAAGACACTTTAGTGAATAAAATATTATGGCATATGGAAAAATCACATTTGATAATCAGGCTAGATATTTACCAAGAAGTAATAACTTGTATAATGTCAAGGGAAAATATTGAACATAATTTTCCATAATTATTTCCATATATATAAACAAATCTCTTGACATAAAATTAATTCCTGTTTAAAGAGGGAAATATCCTAGAAAACACAAAAAGTAAAAATCTTTCTTTAATATGTTAAATCATTGTTAATTAAAACCATGAGTTATCATTATCTATAATGCTGATAAAGTAAAGGTCTTTCTGAGAAGATCAATGGTAAAGCAAAAGTAACCATTACCATCATTAATATGGGACATAGTGTCGCAAATGCTGTTTATATAAGTGAGGCTAGAAAAGATGATTAAGGAAATATGCACACCTATTTATCAGTCATTGTCAGTCATGTCTGTCTCTTGTTAATACCTTTTAGTTTACTTGGTTTTTGGGAGTTGGAGGCTGTTTTCTTGATAAAGATACAGGAGTTCATTCCATTTTTTTCTTCAGTTCATTTTACAAAGAGAAAATGAAGAAAACAGGATTACATGACTTGCCCAGAGTCACATAGCTAGAAATTATTAGGATTAATTTAAACTCATGACAATGAGTCTTCCTGATTCCAGGTCTGGTTGTTTATCCAGT
Source organism: Myrmecobius fasciatus (assembly GCA_023553655.1). Taxonomy (NCBI): domain Eukaryota; kingdom Metazoa; phylum Chordata; class Mammalia; order Dasyuromorphia; family Myrmecobiidae; genus Myrmecobius; species Myrmecobius fasciatus. The sequence goes on along the minus strand of JAJPUD010015843.1, from coordinate 11,610 downwards.
GTGCCACTTAGATGCCTTAGAATAAACATATGTAAGGGAGAAATCTGTTTCTAACTTTTAGTATATGATATATTTATTTGAAGATTGCTAGAAAATAAACTTTTAAAAAAAACTAATTGAAACAAATATATTTGCCAGACATAAAATAAATACACATAAATTATCAGCATATTTATGTATTGTCAACAAGTTCTATTGGTTAAGGGATAGAAAACGCAATCCCATTTAAAATCGCCACAGAATAATCTAAAATAATTTGTAGTGATTTACAAGACACAATCCATAACCATACTAACACAAATTCCAAATACTTTTTATACTGATGGATATAAATAATTAGAGAACTATTATGTATTCATGGTTAAATCAACTTGGTATTACATAAATAAATATACTACTTAAATTAATGTGCCTATTTGCTGCCATAACAATTATGCTATCAAAGGAATCCTTCATAAAGGAGAAAAAAATAGTAATTTTCATCTGTAGAGGGAAAAAATAGCATCCATTGTATTATTGATGATCTCAAAACATCTTAGAACACAGTAATTATCAAACCAGTCAGGTACTGAATAAAATAAAACTTCATTAAAAATTATTTCTTATTGTGTCATCCTATACTATAATCAAAGAAAGCTAATAAAACTAAATTGCAAATAAAGTATATGCCAAAACATATTTTTAGAAGCATACTTTGCTGAAAAATATTAATATTTATTTCCCTTTTCATTAGCAATTTGAAATGATTCAATGGTATTTTCATGATTAGACAGTTGTATTTTGTCTTTTTCTTTTTGATATGCAATGGATTCCTGATCATGTAGCAAAATAGATATGCACCCCATTCATAGGTTACAAACTATTCATCTGTATCTCTAATCTCTAAATCTACAGTTTCTAATCTCCAAGTGCCTCTTTGACTTATTAAATAGGATGTTCAATAGACATTTTAAAGTCAATATATACAAAAATGAACTTACTAATTTTCTCTCAACAAAATATCTCCCCTCCCCCACTTCTTAACTTTCTGATACTGTTGAGGATACCACTAATACCACTATCCATTCCATTCCAACAGGATAAAGTTCTAGGTATTATCTTTGACTGCTGTCTCTCAGCCTGTGAAATAATTCTGTAGTGAAGGAAGAACTGTCAATTTTATCTTTGTAACACCTCAAAAATACCCTTTTCCCCTCTGATATTGTCACCAGCACCACCAATAAGCCATATGTGGATAATTGCAATAACCTGCTGTTTGTGGACCTGCTTCATTTCTCCCTGATGCAGTCCATTCTTCATTTAGTCACTAAAATGATTTTCCTAAAGCACAAATCTGATACTTACTTTATAAGTGGCTCCTTATCACTTTGAGAACTTAAGAGTTTTCATATCCCAATCCCTTATCCTCCTCTCCATTCTTAACCTTTGTTTTACCTTTCTTCTACCACCCCCAGCAACCTCTTTGATTCTGTGGCTTTAGTGTCCCAGCTATTTTTCTTACAGGACACTACTTCTCCCAGTTTCAATGAGGAATGTTCTCCCTTCTCATATATGAATCCAAGTTTCCCTATCTTCCTTCTTGTTCTAGCTAATTTTTTTTTTAATCTTGTATTGGAAATGGAACCCAGTCCCTCTTATTTTAGTACTGTCCCTCCTTTAATTACTTCTGTTGATCTGTATATGTCTTGTTTCTACATATTAGATGGCATGAGGTCTCTCCAATTTAATTGTGAACTCCTTTAGGGCAGGTTGTGTCTTTTTCTTTGCATCCTGAGACCCTAGTACATTTTCACTTTGGCACACATAACATATGGACTAGACAGGGAAGCAGCTAGAGGCAGGATAACAAATGTAGAGGAACTAGTACTGGAGAAGGATGATAACGATGTGTAGGGATTCTGAATGCAGTAAGTGAGATAAGAATTAAATTCTAAAAAAGCTATATGTAAAAAAGAGGGTATGGGTGATAATGCTCATAAGACTTGAATGGGGAAAAAGATACATTTAAATCGGAAAAGCATTGCTTCTCAGAAGTCAAAATTTATTATTTCCTCTCTGTCTCCTCCACATTTTCTATGGTCACATTTCAATTGAATTAGTTTTGTATGTTTGTACTACATAAGATTTTTTTTAAATACACAAATGGATAAAGACCATAATATTTTGGCAAACAATATTTGATAAAATGATTGCTTACATGAAAAATTTTTCTCTACTCTACACACTGAGGGATGATTTATGAGTTTGGTTTCCAATGGGGAGATGGCTTGACAAATGTTAATATATTTTAGAACATGATTCAAAAATCCATAAAATTTTACTGAATTTTAATTTTGGTTTAGGTACTTGGAATTCTTTATACATGTCATTTGCTAACCATGAATGTGGTGGATAATAAAATATATTGGAATTGAAAATTATGCTTAATTATAACCTCATTGGTTTCATTTTTATTTGGGAGATGAAACTATTAAGTAATATTTAATAATCTGACTTTTATGAGAAAAGAAATTTCTTTATGTGCAGAGGTGGTATAAGTTGTTGTTCATTGCCTACTATGATGATATGAGGAAAGTTTTTGATGAATTAGAGAGAGTTCAGTAGAGGGCAACTAGGATAATGAAATTAATTCCATGGTGATCAATAGGAAGAAATAGTCACATTTAACTAGGAAGAAAAAGAAGATTCAGAGGAAATTATATATTTTTCTACAATCATTTGCAAAGGGGATTAATTAGATTTGTTTGGTCCCACAAGGAAAACAAAGGAGTAAAAAATAAATGCTAGAAATTCTTACTCAATGCCAGGGAGGGAAAAAAGAAACTTTTTTTAATTACAGCTATTCTAAAGATGAATTATCTTCTTTATTTAGTAATGAGGTTCCCTTCAAGGGTTTTAGAACAGATTATTTAACTATTTATCAGGTAAATTACAAAGGGGTTATATTCCAGATTGCTCTAGATGATTACTGAGATTTTTGTAGCTTGAGATTTTATGAATCCAGTGGTATGAAAAATGGGTGAGAAATGTGGAATATTTTTTCTGTATAAATTATGAAGACATGCATCAAAATACACTCTATTGATTATGTTAATGGGATTGAGAATGATGTATTATATATGATGCTATATTTATGTCATTGGTTTATTGTTTAAGGAAATATAGTTTTTTTTATTTTAATTGAGATTTGACTATGAAGAACTAAAAGACATTTTTAATTTTCTGTTTCTTTGTACCTTTTATTTTGGATGATATAATGTTTGGCAATTATCATTGACTAATACAACATTTTAGTTTTTATGGTAAACTAAAGCTGGGGATTACAACTAATTTCATTTTCATCAACTTTATATCTCTTTTGACTGAGGGAAAGTATGTGACTCTAATCTAGTTTACATTTCCAGGAAGAGTTATTTTTAATTATCTGTTGTTTTGTTTTGTTTTGGAGGGAGGCTTTGGGGCAGGGGAATTTTGTTAAGAGGTTTTATGACATCTAGGGAACTGCCATCATGATCTTTTCTATGGATAATTTTCATTCTAGTATTTACCTCTTGTTATCTTTTGAAATTAATTTTCTTTTGCTATTTGTTGTTTGTTTTGGAGTAGGGTAGTAATTTTATTCCCCCTTGAAATTTTAAAAAGTACAGAGTATGTGAGAAATGTGATATAGATATTGAATTTGAAGACCAAGAAGTCCAACAGTGTAAGTGACTCATTGATATGACAAGTAACAGTAGAATTTTTTCTAACAGAAAACTAAAAATCTCTGTAATTGGATATAAAATTGAAGAACTGATCCTTTGTGATTAGTACTCTTTTTGAACTGAGACATTAATAGTGAAATAAGGGTTGTTTGTTGAAATGGCTGTACCATATGGAGCAGCAAATGCAATATATATATTCCTTTGGTGATTTCAATTGGGAAAAAAATAATAATAATAATGAAGGCTGCTAATAGAAGAAATTCTATTATCTTCTTCTCCCTAGAGAATGACATAGAGACTTTGAGAGATTTGATTATAATATGGAATGTTATTTTTAAAATGAGTTAATATGTTCTAACTCAAAACTATATTATTTTTATTGATGTCCCATTATGTTCTTGCTTATTGAAATTGGGGAATGGTTCATACATTTTCATTTGCCTCATTTCATAAATGAAGGATTTCAAAAAGTGGGCTAGTGATCAAACTCATGTCACCAGGTGAAACTTTCAGGTGTAGTTCCAATGGAATTAATGATCTTTAATTCTAAACAGATCTGTCCTTTAAAAAAAGTCAGTATTCCTCACATTGGCCTTCAAAGCAAGCATAAAACTTACTCTCTCTGGACTGAAACTGGGGAGGCTAAATGGTTTCATTAACATGGGAAACATAGGGAATAAAGTACAATTCATAATTAGAGATTGGATAATCATCATCATCATCATTATAACTAGCATTTTTACAGTACTGACTGTGCCAGACATTGCTAAATGCTTGATCTGAGATAATAATCTTTGAGTGGTGTCTTCTGACTCTGGGTAGTTGCATTACTTCCTAATGTTCACAGAATTGAGGAGGAGGAAGTTTTAAATATTAGTAATCACCTCATACGTGCAAGATATTGCGCATGAAGTTTTGAAACTTTTATGCCATTTGTTCATTGACATATATTGACTCCAACAGAATTGATGTTTGTCAAATGCATGAATTAAATCCACATTTTACTGGATCCAAGTGAAGCCCTCTAGCTACTAATTTGCATTAGTTCAAATATAAGTAGAACAGATTAATAAGAACAATGAAAAAATTTTAATAATCAATCCATTTCAAATCTGCATCTTTTGATTTTTTTGATTCATGACATATAAAATTTTGATATTAAATTTATCTAATTTCTCCTCTTCTCTCTCCCTATAATAAGTAAATAATTTTGATTCTACCTTGTTGCTACCTCTCATATTTGTCCTCATTTTCCCATTCTCTTTGTTACTACTGTAGAAAAAGCAATGAACTGCCTGGATTTTTAAAATATGATTTTAAAATAGGTAACATAGAGGCATTCTGACATTTTTCACATCTATTCTTCAATCCGTTCTTCATTAAGGTGAAAGGAATTGTCTATTTGGTTAAACCTGTTCATTTTCTACATTTCTCCAAAACTCTCTACTTTAACGAAATAAAAATTAAAATTTTCTTCCTGGCAAAGTGCCCCTTTTGACACTATTGTACATTATCAATCTTTTTTTTTTTCCCTATACTATACTATACTATTTCATATTATCTTTACTTCAACAAATAAGGACTACTTCCATTGCCTATACACTCTTCTTTTTTTATTCCTGCAAATAATATATTGCTTCAATCCCATGTGTTATTTCACTGTACTGCTATGCTTCCCTTAAATTTCATCTCATATGACTACAAAGAACCTTCTTGATCCTCCCAGGTGGCAATGTTCTCTCCCAAATCACTTCTTTGATTTTATTATTATGATGTATTTACGTGTTATTTGCATTAATTATTTCTCTGTGTTTCCCATCTACTAAAAAAAATGTCTATTACAGCTGAGATCATGTTGCATCTCAACTATATTTTTCAGTGCTCTACAGAGGGGAAGGATTTTATGGGATTTTTTTTAAATTTAAACAGCAATTCACAAATTGAACATCTATTTCACACAGTGTAAATTCCTTTCTATAGACTTGTGAATCTATGACCTTTTTTTTTTTCTTTGAAACTAAGCTATAATGACATTTTAAGAAATTTAGCAAGGAAAAAAATACAGTCTCCCCTTATATAATGTATGTTAACTTGATTTTCAGTACTCATAACATGTTATTTCAATATACATGCCCAAAATAGTGACATTTAAATGTTGATATCTTTACAGTTTCCTTAACATTTGAAAACATCTTCTTCAAATAAGTGAGGACCACACCATTGCTAGTGGTTGCTATGTAACTCACAATCATCTGAAACAGTCATGGAGAGACTGATCTACAGGAATTGAAAGATACTCTTTAAAAATGAACCTAGCCTTATCACTGAAAATAGAAGAATAAAGCCTCTGGTCCCCAGGTGAATATGATTCTACTTTGCAATTTCTATTTTGTACTTTCCTCTCTTGAGAGGCAAGAGATCTTTGTATCCATGTAGTCCCTGGGAATGAATTTTAACATTTTGAAAAAAGTCAAATTTGATACAGAAAAGATTAGTTCTTTGTACTTTATCTTATTATTGACATAGGTAAAATATGATGTTTAGAGTGGTATGTTTCTTCCCTTTCCTTGGTGATTTTTGTTGGCTTTTATATTCTTTACCTATTTTGAAAGAATACTTCATATCTGCTGAAAATATCACAAGTTGATGTTGAAAGAAAATGAGATATTTGTCAATGCTGCAAGAATCTTGAAATTGCAAGGACAAGAATTCAGAATGAATAAATGGTATATGTGAAACTTATACAAAACGATTATTTCTATTTTATTTCAGGACTTTGATTCTAAACAGTGGAAGATTTGCAAAAGAAGCATTTTGCTTCAAGCAGAGTTGGATGATTTTATGGGAATAACTGAATTATATATGCCATGCAATTATCCTTGGGTGTATATTAAAAGAAAGCTTTAGAAAAATCTATTAGAACTTTGAAAATGCCCACTAGCCTTGAAAGTGCTACAATCCACTCTCTTCTTCTCCTCTGTATTGAATACTTTGGGAAAACCATATATATTAGTTGCTTTAAATTTCTCTCTGATTTACTACTAACCCTTTTGAAATCTGAATTGTGTACTCAATATCTAGCTGAAACTGACCTCCCCAAATTTATTGGGGGTTGCTTATAGTCAAATGAAATAATATTTTGTCAATTCCCAAATTTCTCAATCTCTCTGCATTCTTTGGTTCTATGGAATACTGTTTCCTTCTAGAAATTCTCTAAAGGTTTCTGTGATAATAATTTGTCATTTCTCCTCATATTGTCTGATCACTGGTACTAAATTTTCTTTCTTGAATCATCATCATCCAGACTACTCTCAGTAACTATGTCTATCTACTATCTGCCATGATAATCTCATCAGCTCCCCTGGATTTATTTAGTACCTTTATTCAGATTGGGTCATTCTCCTGCATTCTGAAACATTAAATCAACTGCCCATTGTTCCTGACTGAGGTACTTTATTTCATTTCTATGTACCCCAACTCACCAAAGAGCCCTTCCTTGGTCATGACTATCGCATAAGTGGCTCTCTACCCAACAAAAAAATAAATTCTCTAATGTCAAAGGCTGCCTTTATTTATTTATTTTTTGTTTCTTTGTTTCTTTTCTTTTCTTTTTTTTGGGGGGGAGGGGGTCTTTTTCTTTTTCTTCTTCTTTTTTTTTGTATTTTTATTCCCAATACTTAGCACAATGTTTTGGATATAATGAATGCTTCATACATTTTGACCTTTTATGACTCAAGTAAACTATTTGAAAATTAAATAAAATTTTGAAAATGAGAGTTTTGGAGTAAGTGGCTGTATATGACAATGATTTATGGGAACGATGGACTTTAGGAGATTAGTTAGTAGTTCCTATGGGATTGATGAGAGGAATAGGTATAAAATACATGCTTACTAATAAATTTATTTGAGTGGTAGTAGAGAATATGTCTTCCTTCAATACTTTCAAGTCCTAAAAAAAAAAGGGTGAAAGGTCAAGAGAAAAAATAATAAAATGCTCAGTGAGGTGTCAGAGAAGTAGTTATGTTTTTGATGATACAAGCATACACACATGCTTGCATGTATATGTATGTATGTGTATATATATATATGTGTATACATATGTAAGTATGCATATATGTATGTACTGACATTCCCAAAGCTATATAGGGAGCAATGTGTATGTGTATATGCGTGTGTGTGTGTGTGTGTGTTTGTGTCCTTATATAACTGTGAAAATGACAGTTTCTTTTTTTTGAACTTGACCTTTCTTCTCTATGATTACGCCACTCCCCTTGGCATTTAAAACCCTTTACCATATGGCTCCAGCCTACTTTCCCAGCCATTTCCTCTATTCCTATGCCTCTAATCTACTTTCAGTTTCCAAACTTGGACTTTACATTCCTCTGAGGCATTATTTCAAGGCTTTCTCTCTTCCTCTAATGACTTCTACATTGCTTTTACCTCTACTATAGAATATTTAGCTTCTTTCAAGTTTCAACTGACCTGATGTACTGCCTTTTGTGGAAATAATTTCCTTATACTCTATTGTTTAGTCATTTCTCCTTTCTCATTATTTTGGACAGTAGAGGAAAGGAAGGACTAATTTATTGAGTGCCTATTATGTGCCAGCCACTGTGGTAAGCATTTTGGAAACATTCCATTTTATAGTCACAGCAACACTGGGAGTTAAGTGCTATTATGATGCCTACTTTAAATTTAGGGAAATGGGCAAACCAAGTTTAAGTGACTTGTCCAGAGTAATTCCCCTAATCAATATCTGAAGCTGAAATTGAACTATAAAACTTCTGACTACAGGCCCAATTCACTATTTAGGTATATTCCTAAAAAAAAGAAAGAAATATTCAGTATTGAGGAAGAGTATTAGAGATATAGAGGAATACTTTAGAAAATAATAATGAGAAATCTAAATTTACACTGTACATAAAGTTTGTTTCATTAATTGTCTGCATTTTAGTTTATGATGTTGTGATGAATGAAACTATTGGTAATAGTATAGATTAAATTTTTAGCATGTTTAAGTTCTCTCAAATTTTAATGAGAAAAACAAACAAACCAATCAATCAATAAGCAAGATAGAAGGATTTGTATTTATATTTACATTTACTTGGACTGGGTTGAATTGTGGATGCTGCTCAGCAAAATATAACAAAGAACAAGATATCTTAACAAAAACAAGTTTTCCTTTGACTCAAATTGCCAAAGTTTTCTTTTTTCCCCCTAGGATTTTAAAGGAAAAAAAAATAGTCCTTGGCTTCCTAGTTTTCATTGATGTGTTCTGGCTGATAATACATAAAATATAGGATAGACAAGTGATCTAATAGATATAGAACCCTGGATTTGGTATAAATAAGATCTAAATTAATATCTGGTTCCTGATATTCTATTCTATGATCCTATGAAAATAATTTATCCCCTATATATCTCAATTTACTCAATAACAAAAGTGGGAATAATAGCAACACCAATTCCAAAAGGTTTTTTGAATCAAATGAAGTAATATTTATAAATCACTGAGCTCTGTGCTCGTCATTTTGTATGCATTATATAAATACTTATTCATTACTCCCTTTCAGTTAAACCAACAGAAAATAAAAATTAAAACAAAATAAAACAAATAACAGAAGCTCAGATAGGATAATTCTGGGTTTTTTTGTTTGTTTTTGTTTTTGTGGGTCTGTACATTTCATAGATTTCCATGGCTTTTGGACTTCTTTCCTCAATTTAGTCACTAGAATCTAATTCTACTTTCACACAAATCCCACTTTCCAGGGACCTTTATGCTTACTCACCCTTACTATTATAATACTATCATGGTTGACCTCCAATAAACTACTCTTTTTGCCTCCAAAATAATAGGAAATAAATTTAGTTATTGCTATTATCAATCTTATTCTTAAATCTTCATACCCCATTTCATTTTTGTTAAGAGGGAAATAGAAAATCTGCTTATTCTTTTACTTTTTAACTCTCTCACCTACTGCTGGTGTTTCTTGTTTCTTTTTTGATTATTCTTTCCATTTGTTCTATAAAATTTATTGTAGCCCAGAAACTCTCTTGCACTCCTGAAGTTTTGGCTCAGAATTAGTCTGTTAACCTAAGACTTTTTCTCCTGACTTAGGTTCTCACACAACCTTTGACTATTGGATATAGCCTCTGCCACATTTGGGCGCATACAATTTTCTTGTGTCTTAAGGTAAAATGTATTGCTATCTCTTAGGGCCACAAAGGATATAAGTGTCTCTGTTATTGCTATTGTTTGTTGTTGTTGTTGTTGTTGTTTAAAAAAAACATATTTTTAAAAGGGGAAAGTTTCACAGGGTATCCAGAGCCATCTTTAGTATTTTTTTTTTTTAATTATTAGGGGAAAGAGGAGTTTTTTTTGCCTCAGTTGCTACCTAGCCTTAATCACTGAATGGATTCTCTCTAAGGGCCATGGAGGCATACATTCTCCCCTCCACTATTTTAAATCTGTTTGTATCCAATTAGCTTCATCATATTCTTCTCTAGTTCTCCTTTTTAGTGATTTACTACAAGCATGCAACTCAGGTAAAATAATCAATTAGTTATTTTTATTGTGGTGCTAGTAGGCCAATGATTGCTGCCAAAGTCAAAGAGAAGATAGACTTGTAAAAGAAGACAATTCATAGGAAAAAACAAAACAAAACAAAACTCCAAATATTTTGTCAATGTGCATGCTTGTGCCTTTTGAAAAAGTAGGGATTTAATTGAATCAATATTCCATGTACCATTTAAAACAACTAACTACATGATCTATAATTTGATACCTTAATTAGTTGAGAATCAATAAAAAGTAGAAACTATGTGGAAATTTCCTTAATTAATTAGCAAGAAGCAAAATGCTTTAAGCTATCCATTGTAATGAAATAAATGCTACACAGGATATTGGAATTGGTTGCAGAGATTCAGTTATATCTCTGGGATTTGAATAGAATGGGAATTTCAATGTTTAATATTAGGTCAGTCTAATGGTAGATTACTTCCAGTAACTTCTATGGACAAAACAAAAACAAAAACAAAAACAAAAAACAACATCGGTTAAAGGAGAAAAGAATCATTGTTTTTACCAACTTTTCCCCTTGAACTTGAGAAGCTTTAGTCAGAGAAGGTGTTAATGATATCCACTCATTGAAGCTGAAGACAAAAGTAGATTCACTATAGAGAAGCAGTTGGGAAAAAAAAAAAAGGTACAAAAGGTTCAAAACTTGGGCAAAGCAAAGAACTAAATATACCTCTAGGGAATTTTGTTGGGACTGCACCAAAGGAGAAAAGGATATTCAATTCAATAGGGTGCTTTAATTTATCTCTTTCCCATCTATGCTCTACAAACTTGAATCAATGTTCTATTTTATTTTGCATAAAATTAAGGAACAGCATGTCACAGGCATTTTTTTTTAAATTTTTATTTTATTTGCATAACATATGTGTGGGTAATTCTTCAACAATAACCCTTACATAGCTTTCCCTTACAAATTTTTCCCCCCAACTCCCCACCCCTCCCCTAGATGGCAGGATATCCACTACATGTGAATTATGTTAAAATATTGGCAAATCGAATATATGTATACATATTTCCATACTTATCATTGGTGTACAAGAAAAATCTTATCTACACAAACGATATATCAGATAAAGGAAACACAATGTAAGCAAACATCAATCAAGGAGTATGAGAATGTTATGTTGTGGTCCACATTTCGCATTCCTCTCTCTGGGTGTATATGGCTTACTTCAGTGAACAATTGGAGGCGGTTTGAAACATTTCATTGTTGAAGAGAGCCATGTCCATCAGAATTGATCGTCATATAGTACTGTTGTTGCCGTGTATAATGATCTCCTGGTTCTGCTCATTTCACTCAGCATCAGTTCATGTAAGTCTCTCCAGGCC
>JAJPUD010015842.1:0-35966 GCA_023553655.1 Myrmecobius fasciatus | reverse complement strand
TTAAGAGAGATGCAAGGAGAAATAGACAGTAATACTATACTAGTGGGAGATCTCAACCTTGCTCTCTCAGAATTAGATAAATCAAATTCCAAAATAAATAAGAAAGAAGTTAGGGAGGTTAACAAAAGGCTAGAAAAGTTAGGTATGATAGATCTCTGGAGGAAATTGAATGGTGATAGAAGGGAGTATACTTTTTTCTCAGGGGTTCATGGAACTTATACAAAAATAGATCATGTGTTAGGGCATAAAAACCTCAAAATCAAAAATATTAGAGCTAGAAAGGAACAGAGAGCTTAATGAATCCAACAACTAATTTGATGAAGAATGAAACTGAGGTTTAGAGATTAAGAAAGGCATTTTCAAGGTCATACAGCTACTTTGTGGGAAAATTAGAACTGAATTCAGTCTTCTAAACCCCAATATATCTTTCAAAAAAAAATCTCCACTACACTGTAGATTTCTCTCTAAAATTCATTGATTAATTTTCCCCAGTTCTAACTAATTGACAGAAGGAAGGATCATATCACAATGAATAGTTGAGATTTTTGAGCTAAAAGTTGTAGTTTATAAAATCCCATTAGCCCAAGTCTAACTAGTATACCATTGGTTTTATTTCAATCAAATGTTTATTATGATTAGTTACTCTGGGAATCAAATTAAACTCTATGAGTTTAATTCACTTAAAATGATAAGTGCTTAATAAATGTTGATCTAATGAGCAAATGGTATTGAACATGTAGCTTGCCTTTTTTAGAAGTTTTAAGATGAATCTTGTGATGACATCCACTTGAATCACTTCATAGTCCATTCTAATTAATTGTGATAAACTATGTCATATTCCCAGTCTATAAGATAATAAGAAATGAAAAGGAGTTGAACCACACCTTCTTAGAATAAATTATGAATTAAGGGGGAAAAAATCAACATGGTTCTCTATACACATTAGAGGACATGCCATGCATATTTCATCCTCCAGGTTCCTGGACAACATATTATAGGGCTTGGAAGGAACATGGAAAGAATTTCTAAATTTTAGAGGTTGAATTGTTTCAAATGAGAACTGGGTAATAGAGCTTGGAAAATCAAGAACCAATATCTATATACTTGACTTTGCGATAATTACAAAAAAGCAACTGTTCCTTTTAGAGGATGAGAAGGGAGTAGTAAACATTCATTAAACATTTTTATTAAGGTTTTTTATTTGCAAAACATATGCATGGATAATTTTTCAACATGACCCTTACAAAGCCTTCTTTTCCAAATTTTTCTGTCCTTCCTCCCACCCTCTCCCCTAGATGGCAAGTAGTCTAATACATGTTAATTATGTTAAAATATATGACAAATCAAATATATGTATATACATATATTTATACAGTTATCTTATTGTACAAGAAAACTCAGATATACAAGGAAAAAAAGCTGAGAAGGAAAACAAAATGCAAGCAAATATCAACAAAAAGCATTCAAATCTCACAGGCCTCTTTCTAGCTGTATATGGCTTTGTTCGTCACTAAACAACTGGAACTGGCTTGAAACATCTCATTGTTGAAGAGAACCATGTCCATCAGAATTGATTATCATATACTCTTGTTGTTGCCATGTATAATGATCTCCTGGTTCTGCTCATTTCACTTAGCACCAGTTCCTGTAAGTCTCTCCAGGCATCTCTGAAAGCATCTTCTTGGTCGTTTCTTACAGAACAAGAATATTCCATAACATTTATATATCATAATTTATTCAACCATTCTCCAATTGAAGGGCATCCATTCACTGTCCAGTTTCTAGCCACTACAAAAAGCACTGCCACAAACATTCTTGCACATGTGGGTCCCTTTACTTCCTTTAAGATCTCTTTGGGATATAGGCCCAATAGAAAGATTGCTGGGCCAAAGAATATGCACAGTTTTTGAGCATAGTTTCAAATTGCTCAAATTGCTCTCTAGAATGGTTGGATCCATTCATAGTTCCACTAGCAATGTATCAGTGCCCCAGTTTTCCCACATTCCCTCCAACATTTGTCATTATCTTTTTCTGTCATCTTAGCCAATCTGACAGGTATCACAGAGTTGTCTTAATTTGTATTTCTCTGACCAATAGTGATTTGGATCATCTTTTCATATAACTAGAAATAGTTTTAATTTCTTCATCTGAAAATTGTCTATTCTTATCCTTTGACTATTTATCAATTGCAGAGTAGCTTGAATTCTTATACATTTGAGTCAATTTTCTATATATTTTAGAAATCAGGCTTTTATCAGACCCCTTAAATGTAAAAATGATTACCCAATTTATTGCTTCCCTCCTAATCTTGTCTGCCTTAGTTTTGTTTGTACAAAAACTTTTTAACTTAATATGATCTTACCTAACTTATCTAACATTTTGTTTACCTCCCTAACTTCTTTCTTACTTATTTTGTGGTTTGATTTATCTAATTCAGAGAGAGTTGAGATCCCCCACTAGCATAGTTTTGCTGTCTATTTTTTCTTGCGTATCTCTTAACTTCTCCTCTAGGAATTTGGATGCTATACCACTTGGTGCATATTTAGTACTGAAATTGCATCATTATCTATGGTCCTCTTTAGTAAAATAGAGTTTCCTTCCTTATCTCTTTTAATTAAATCTATCTTTGCTTTTACTTGATCTGAGATCCATTGCTACCCCTGCTTTTTTTTTTGTTCACCTGAAGCTTAATAGATTCTGCTTCAGTCCTTTACCTTCACTCTGTATGTACCTCTATGCTTTAGATGTGTTTCTTGTAAACAACATATTGTTGAATTCTGGCTTTTAATCCAGTATGCTATTTGCTTCCACTTTATGGGAGAGTTCATCCCATTCACATTCAGAGTTAAAATAACTAATTTTGTATTTATTGCCATCTTATTTATGCAAGTTATGTTTTTCTCTTTCCCTCACACTTCCCTATATGTCTGATATACTCTCTTAGAGCCCAATCTGATGAGAGTAAGATTCACACAATGCTCATCCCCCTTCCTTCTTTCCCTCAATTATATTTGGTTTTCTTTACCTCTTCATGAGATTTTACTTTATTTTACTTCCTTTTTATCTTATTTTACCTCCTTTTCCCTAGTTTTCCAGTATTATCCCTTTTCCACCCCTTTTCTTTTTCATATTATCAAAGTGAAATCAAATTATACCCACATTTTCTAAGTATACCTATAATAGAAATATAGTTCCCAAGAGTTCTTTACTTTTTATCTTTTTATGCTTCTTTGAGTCTTTGTTTGGAGGTCAATTTTTTTTCACATCTGGTCTTTTCATTAGAAATAGGTGAAATTCACTTATATCATTAAATGTCCATCTTCTTCCCTGTAAGAAAATGCTCATTCCAGTTGGATAATTTATTCTTGGCTGTAATCCAAGTTCCTTTGCCTTTAAAAATATATGATTCCAGGTCCTTCAATCCTTTAAGGTGGAAGCTAATATATCCTGGGTGATTCTAATTATGGCTCCTTGGTAATTGAATTGTTTCTTTCTAGGTTCTTGCAATATCTTTTCCTTGGTGCAATAGTCCTGAAATTTAGCCGCAATATTCCTTAGGGATTTAATTTTTGGGCCTCATTCTGGAGGTGATCAGTGAATTCTTTCAATGGCTATTTTACCTTCTGATTCTAAAACATCAAGGCAGTTTTGTTTCATGATTTCCTGGAAGATAGTGTCTAGGTTCTTTTTTTCATCATCGTTTTCAGGAAGTCCAATAATCCTCTCCTTGATCTATTTTCCAGGTCAGTTATTTTTCCTAGAAGATATTTTATATTTTCTTCTAATTTTTTAATTTTTTTGTTTTTGTTTAACTGATTCTTCAAGTCTTATTGAGTCATTTAGTTCCATTTGTTCAATTCTAATTTTTAGTGTATTATTTTCTTCCATTCCCTTTTTTTATCTCCTTTTGTAATTGGCCAATTTGTTCCTTGCATACTTTTTCCGTTTCACCAATTTTGTCCTTCATTGAATTGGTATCTTTTTCATATCTCTTTTGTAGGGCATTATATTCTTTTTCCATTCCTTCTTGCAATGATCTCATTTCATTTCCCCATTTTTCTTCTAACTCTCTTTTGAGATTCTTTATACAGTCTTCCAGAAAAGCCTTGTGAAATGGGGACCAGCTCACGTCTCCCTTTGTGGCTTCCTTTGGAGTTTCTTTACCTTTATGATTCTTGGGATCTGAGGTCTGTTCTACTCTTTCTCCATAAAAGCTGTTTATGGTGAGAGTTCTTTTTTGTTTTTTATTCATTTTTTAAAGCTTGAGATTTATTCAAAGCAAAGGAGAGACAGCTGCTTTTATTTGCCCTGGGGTAGATCTACTGATTGACTTAAGGTGCTGGGCAATCAGGGATAGGTCTGGTGTTCTCAGTGGTTTACAATCAGGACAGAGTAGCCTAAGAGGCTCACAGAGGATTACCAAGTGCTTAGAAACTGCCACATTCTGAATCACAACCTCGGTTTCCTACCCTGTCTCCCTGTGTTGCTGTTTGGGTTAAGCAGACTGTCCCCTTGCCTGATTAAAACAGACCTGTTCTGACGTTCTTCCAAGGTAACTTCTTCTGGGAATGTATTGTACTCCCAATATTTGTGGGCACTTTGATTCCAACACCAAGTTAGAGGCTTAATCTGCTGTTGGTTTGAGAGAAAGGTAGGTCACAGAGTCATGACTGCTCTCCACCATCTTGCTCCCTCTAATTAGATATTTCTTACTTTAAGGAGGAGAGAGTTTAGAGCAAACTTTATCAATATCAAAGAAAATTTGCACTTGGAGAGACTTTACAGCAGGGAACAAAACTTTAGAGCTCAGATATCTTACATCATTGACTATAGTATGCTAGAGCAGGAAATAGAGTTTTTTAGTCCATCTCTTCATTTTAAAGATGTTGGAATGTAAGTGGGAGGAAGTGGTGTGAAGAATGACTTCTGTAATATTACACAGTTTTGTCAGTGGTAGACCAAAGCCTGGAACTTCAGTCTCCTAATTTCCTCTCTGGCCCAAATTTTTCTGGTCTGCCATATAGATGTCCTATTTAATTAAATAATCACAATCCATTTAAAGATTTGAAGGGCAGCTAGAGGGTGCAATGGATTAAGTACCAGCCTAAAGTCAAGAAGACTCATCTTCCTGAGTCTAAATCTGGCCTCAGACACATACTAGCTGTATGATCCTGGACAAGCCACTTAACTCTATTTGCCTCAATTTCCTCATCTCTAAAATGAGATGAAGAAGAAAATGGCAAAGTACTCCAGTATTTCTTCTAAGAAAATCCCAAATGGTATCAGGATGAGTTGTAAACACCTGAATAATAATTTTAAATTTTTATTTAGTAAAATTCTGGTTGCTTAGTGACAATAATTAATTTATTTCCCAGAATTTTTTTGGAATGGTCACATTTTAGATTGTCTGGCTGGCTTATAGATCTTACTGATATATTCAATATAAAAATTTACAACTATGTATGCAGATCAAAAGAGACTTAGCTGACTGAGATAACTAGAGATTGGGGATGAAACAAAATGTTTTCAAAACCCCTAGCATTTATTTGGAGGGAATTGTAAAAACTTCTTTCTTTCTTTTTTTCCCCTCAAGTAAACACATTTATTGAATGCTTATTATGTGCTCAGCATGGTGAAAAATCTGGGGACACAAAAAAAAAGAAAAAAAAAAAAAAAAAACCTCACAGTCCTTACCCTGAAGATTACATTCTTTTCCTTTCCTTTTTAAAAATTTAATTTTTTCAACTAATAAGCATTTTTTCTACTTTTACTACTACTTTCAACTTTCCTATTGGGGATAAAGAGAAAAAAGAAAAACAAACTCTTGCAACAAAATATTCATGGAAAAGAAGATTTTCTCTTTTTCTGTTTCAAAGTGCCATAACTTGTTATTCTTTTATTCTGAGCCAAGTATTCAGCCTTGATTAAAAATGTTGAACAGCCTGTTATAAAAACTCCATTTCCTGTCTAGCTGCCTGGAAAGGTGTTCTGAATAGGGATTTTTTTTTAATTCCCCCTTCAGGTAGCACCTGCATTTGTTTACCCTGTTAATTCCTTGTTTCTGTCGAGGCATGGAGCAATTATTGAACCTGTGACTTTAGCTTTTGAGGAGATTTCTTATAGGAAGGTGAGGGCAAGCAGAGACCACAGAGCTCCAGAATGAATCTTCTCAGCAGCAGGTGAAAATGTGATTATAAGAGGTGTGATGACAGTTTTGAAGCCATAACATGTCCCTTCCTTCCCTCACAGTGCCCATGTATACCTGTTTCACTTTCAGATGTTTCTTCACAGAAACATCTCTCACAATATGTAAATGTTAACCATAAATCCCTTAAAGATATTGATTATGGAAAGTGAATTAAATTAATTGCCTTGGCAATGGACTCTTTAGATGGACAGCTGGCCATTTGTAGATTCCATAATACCAGAATGGAGGAGCTCTTAGAAGGGTGAGTGGTAAAGTTGGAGGGGAACTTTGAACATGAAGCACAGAAATTCTTTTTCCTTTCACTTAATAGTAATTTTCCAATTACATTTAAATTACATTTCAACATTCATTTTTGTAAGATTTTCAGTTCAATTTTTTTCTTACTCCTTCCCTTCTCTTCCCCCTCCCTAAGTCAACAAACAATCCAATATGTACAATCATGTTAAACATAATTGTGTATTAGTCATGTTGTAAAAGAATGAGAACAAAAAGGGAAAACCATGAGAAAAAAAATTTAAGTGAAAATAGTGTGCTTTGATCTGCATTCTCTCTTCATAGTTCTTTTTCTGGATGTAGGGGGAATTTTCTACCACAATCTTGGAACTGTCTAAGATCAATATATTGCTGAGAAGAGTTAAATCTATCATAGTTGATCATGACACAATCTTGCTATTACTGTGTATAATGTTATAGTGGTTCTACTTATTTCATTCAGCATCAGTTCATGTAAATCTTTTTTTTTCCTTCCTTTTTCCTTTTTTAAAATTTCCAGTGGCAATTTATTTTTCCAAATATATGTAAAGAGAGTTTTCAACATTAATACTCATAAGATCTTGCGTTCTAAATTTTTTTCTCTCGCCTCTGCCTCCCCCTTCCTAAGACAGCAAGCAATCTGATATTGGTTTAAAATGTGCAATTCCCCTAAACATGCTTCCACATTCTTTGTGTTGTATAAATAAAATAAAATCAAAAGAGAAAAAAAATGAAAAAACAAACAAAAAAAAGAGGCAAAAATATCACGCTTTAATCCACATTCAGTCTCCATAGTTCTCTCTTTGGATACAGATGGATCTACCATCACAAGTCCATTGGAACTTCCCTGAATCACTGCATTGCTGATAAGAGCAAGTCCATCACACATCACATAATCTTGGTATTACTGTGTACAATGTTGTCTTGGTTTTTCTCATTTCACTTAGCATCAATTCATGTAATTTTTTCCAGGCTTTTCTTAAATTTCTGCGTGCTCATCATTTTTTATAGAAAGGGTATTCTATTATATTCATATACCACAACTTGTTCAGCCATTCCCCAATTGATGGACATCCCCTCAATTTCCCATTCCTTATCACCACAAAAAGAGCTGATGTAAATATTTTTGTACATATGCATCTTTTTTCTCTTTTTTAATAAAGCAATAGTGTATTTCTGAATCTAAGGATATGCACAGTAGTGCATAGAGCACCAGCCCTGAAGTCAGGAGGACCTAAGTTCAAATCTAGCTTCAGACACTTAATATTTCCTAGCTGTGTGACCCTGGGCAAATCACTTAACTCCAATTGCCTCAGAAAAAAAAGGATATATACAGTTTTGTAGCTCTTTGGTCATGACTCCAAATTGATCTCCAGAACAGTTGAATCAGTTCACAACTTTGTCAACAGTACATTAGTATTCCAGTTTTCCCACTTAGCCAATATAATAGGCATGAGGTGATACCTCAGAGTTGTTTTAATTGACATTTCATTAATCAATCATGTTTTATACAATTTTTGACTATAGATAGCTTTGCTTTTTTCATCTGAAAACTGCTTTTTCATATTCTTTAACCATTTGTCAATTGAAGAATTATTTGTATTCTTATAAATTTGGCTTTCTTATGTTTATATTTTAAATATGAAGCATTTATCAGAAACACTGCCTTTAAATATTGTTTCCCATCTTTCTGCTTCCCTTCTAATCTTGACTGCATTGGTTTTGTTATGAATAACCATTTGAATTTAATATGATCAAATAATCCATTTTGCATTTTATGATTTTCTCTTTTACTTGTATGGTTATAGATTCCTCTATTTTCCAAAGATCTGACAGTAAACTATTTCTTGCTTTCCTAATTTGCTTATAGTATCACCCTTTATCTCAAAATCATGAAGCCATTTTAAATTTATCTTGCTATACAGTATGAGATGCTTGTCTATACCTACTTTCTGCCATACTATTTTCCAGATATTCCAGCAGTTTTTGTCAAACAATAAGCTTTTGTCCTAGAAAATTAAGTCTTTGGGGTTATCAAATGTTAAATTACTATAGTTAATATAGCCATTGATTATGGTATCTTATATTCCTAACCTCTTCCCCTAAACCACTACTCTATTTCTTAGCCACTACCAAATAGGTTTGATGATTGCTGATTTACAGAAACTTTTATCTCTGATATGATTAAGCCACCTTTTTTGGATTTTTTTTTCACTAATTCCCTTGAAATTCATTTTTTATTAAAGCTTGCTATTTGTATAACATATGTATGGGTAGTTCCCCAGCATTGATCTTTACAAAACTTTCCATTACAAATTTTACCCCCAGTCCCCTCCCCTCCCCTAGATGGCAGGAAGTCCACTACATGTTAATAATGTTAAAATACTTGACAAGTTGTGCAAGAAAAATCCTATCTACAAGAAAAAAAAGAAAATCAGAGAAAGGAAACACAATGCAAGGAAACCACAATAGAGAGCATGAATATGTTATGTTGTGGTCCACATTTCATATAACTCTCTCTGGGTGTATATGGTTTTCTTCAGTGAAAAATTGGAACTGGTTTGAGACAATTCTTTGTTGCAGAGACCCATGTCCATCAGAATTGATCATCATGTAATAGTGATGTTGCTGTGTATAATGATCGCCTGGTTCTGCTGATTTCACTCAGCATCAGTTCATGCAAGTCTCTCCAGGCCTCTCTGAAATCGTCCTGCTGGTCGTTTCTTACATAGCAATAATATTCCATAACATTCATATACCATACTTTATTCAGCCACTCTCCAATTGATGGGCATCCATTCAGTATCCAGTTTCTAGACACTACAGAAAGGGCTGCCATAAACATTCTTGCACATGTGGGTCCCTTTCTATCCTCTAAGATCTCTTTGGGATATAGGCCCAATAGAAATACTGCTGGGTCAAAGGGTATGCACAGTTTGATAACTTTTTGAGCATAGCTCCAAATTACTCTCCAGAATGGTTGGATCCTTTCACAGTTCCACCAACAGTGTATTAGTGTCCCAGCTTTCCCACATCCCCTCCAACATTCGTCATTATCTTTTCCTGTCATTTTAGCCAATCTGGCAGGTGTGTAGTGGTATCTCAGAGTTGTCTTAATTTGCATTTTTCTGATCAATAGTGATTTGGAGCAACTTTTTATATCACTAGAGATGGTTTTAATTTCATCATCTGAAAATTGTCTGTTCATATCCCTTGACCACTTATCTATTGAAGAGTGGCTTGAATTCTTATATATATGAGACAATTGTCTATATATTTTAGAAATGAGGCCTTTATCAGAACCATTAAATGTAAAGATGATTTCCCAATTTGATGCTTCCCTCCTAATCTTGTCTGCATTAGTTTTATTTGTACAGAAAATTTTTAACTTAATATAATCAAAATTATCTATCTGGTGTTCAATTAGCAGTTCCAGATCTTCTTTGGACATAAATTTATTCCATCTCCACATGTCTAAGAGGTAAACTATGCTACGTTAGTTTAATTTGCTTACAATATCACTCATTATATCTACATTAAGAACCCATTTAGACCTTACCTTGGTATGTGCTGTTAGGTGTGGGTCAAGCCCTAATTCCTTCCACACTAGTTTCCAATTTTCCAGCAGTTTTTGCCGAATACTGAATACTTATCCCAAAAGCTGGTGTCTTTGGGTTTATCAAACACTAAATTGTTAAAGTTATTGCCTAGATTGTCCTGATAACCTATCCTATGCCACTGATCGAATGCTCTATTTCTTAGCCAGTACCAAATGGTTTTGATGACTGCTGCTTTATAATATAGTTTTTGATCTGGTACAGCAAGGCCACCTTCATCTGCCTTTTTTTTTCATTAATCCCCTTGAAATCCTTGACCTTTTGTTCTTCCAAATGATCTTTGCTACTATTTTTTCTAGATCTGTAAAATAATTTCTTGAGAGTTTGATTGGTATGGCACTAAATAAGTAGATTAGTTTGTGTAGTATTGTCATTTTTATTGTATTCGCTCTGCCTACCCATGAGCACTTTATGTTTTTCCAATTGATTAGGTCTGATTTTATTTGTGTGGAAAGTGTTTTGTAGTTTAGTTCGTATAGGTTTTGACTCTTCCTTGGCAGATAGATTCCCAAATATTTTATACTATCATCCGTTATTTGGAATGGAATTTCTTTTTGTATGTCTTGCTGCTGAATTTTGTTGGTAATATATAAAAATGCTGTTGATTTATGTGGATTAATTTTGAATCCTGCAACTTTGCTAAAGTTGTGAATTGTTTCTAGTAGTTTTTTAGTTGAGTCTCTACGGTTCTCTAAGTATGCCATCATGTCATACTGCAAAGAGTGATAATTTGGTTTCTTCATTACCTACTCTAATTCCTTTTATCTCTTTTTCTTCTCTTATTGCTAAAGCTAACATTTCTAATACAATATTAAATAGTAATGGTGACAGTGGGCAGCCTTATTTCACTCCTGATCTCATTTGGAATGGTTTTAGTTTGTCTCCATTGCATATGATGTTTGCTGATGGTTTTAAATAGATGCTACTGATCATTTTAAGGAAAAGCCCATTTATTCCTATACTTTCTAGTGTTTTTAATAGGAAAAGGTGTTGGATTTTATCAAAGGCTTTTTCTGCATCTATTGAGATAAATATATGGTTTTTGTTAGTTTGGTCATTAATATATTTAATTATGCTGATAGTTTTCCTAATATTGAACCAGCCCTGCATCCCTGGTATAAATCCTACTTGGTCATAGTGTATTATCCTGGGGATGACTTTCTGTAATCTCATTCCTGATATCTTATTTAAAATTTTTGCATCAATATTCATTAGGGAAATTGGTCTATAGTTTTCTTTCTCTGTTTTGACCCTACCTGGTTTAGCTATCAGCACCATATCGGTCTCACAGAAGGAATTTGGCAGTATGCCTTCTGTCCCTATTTTCTCAAATAGTTTGTATAGTATTGGAATTAATTGTTGTTTGAATGTTTGGTAGAATTCACATATAAATCCATCTGGTCCTGGAGATTTTTTCTTAGGGAGTTAGGTTAATAGCTTGTTCTATTTCTTTTTCTAATATGGGGCTATTTAAATAATTTATTTCCTCTTCTGTTACCCTGGGCAATCTGTATTTTTTAGATTTTCCTCCATTTCATTTAGATTATCAAACTTACTGGCATAAAGTTGGGCAAAGTAACTCCTAATTATTGCTCTAATTTCCTCTTCATTGGAGGAAAGTTCTTCCTTATCCTTCTTGAGACTAAAAATTTGATTTTCCTCTTTCCTTTTTCTTATCAAATTAACTAAAGGCTTATCTATTTTATTGGTTTTATTGTAGAACCAACTCTTAGTTTTATTTATTAATTCAATAGTTTTCTTATTTTCACTTTTATTAATTTCTTCTTTTATTTTTAGAATTTCCAATTTGGTACTTAATTGAGGGTTTTTAATTTGTTCTTTTTCTAGTTTTTTTGGGTTTTTTTGTTTTTTCTTTTTGCTGAGGCAATTAAGGTTAAGTGACTTGCCCAGGGTCACACAGCTAGGGAATGTTAAGTGTCTGAGACCAGATTTGAACTCAGGTCCTCCTGACTTCAGGGCTGATGCTCTATCACTGCGCCACCTAGCTGCCCCTCTAGTTTTTTTTTTAATAATAAGCCCAATTCATTGAACTTTTCTTTCTCTATTTTATGCAAGTAAGCATCTAGAGATAAAAAATTGACCCTTATAACCACTTTGGCCGTATCCCACAAATTTTGGTATGTGGTCTCGTTATTGTCATTCTCCTGGATGAAATTATTGATTGTGTCTATGATTTGCTCTTTCACCCATTCATTCTTCAGGATTAGATTATTTAATTTCCAATTAACTTTTGGTCTATTTTCTCCTGGCCTTATATTGTAGGTGATTTTTATTGCATCATGATCTGAAAAAGATGCATTTACTATTTCTGCCTTTCTGCATTTGATTTTGAGGTTTTTATGCCCTAACACATGGTCAATTTTTGTATAAGTTCCATGGACTGCTGAGAAAAAAGTAAACTTCCTACTGTCTCCATTCAATTTTCTCCAAAGATCTATCATACCTAACTTTTCTAGCAATTGGTTTACCTCCCTAGTTTCTTTCTTGTTTATTTTGTGGTTTGATTTATCGAATTCTGAGAGAGCAAGGTTGAGTTCCCCCACTAGTATAATTTGCCTATCTATTTCTTCTTGCATCTCTCTTAATTTCTCTGCTAGGAATTTGGATGCTATTGCACTTGGTGCATATATATTTAGTATTGATATTGCTACATTATCTATGGTACCCTTTAATAAAATTCAGTTTCCTTGCTTATCTCTTTTGATTAGATCTATCTTGACATTTACTTGATCTGAGATAAGGATTGCTACCCCTGCTTTTTTTTTTGTTCACCTGAAGCATAATAGGTTCTGCTCCAGCCTTTTACCTTCATCCTATATGTGTCACTATGTTTTAGATGTGTTTCTTGTAGACAACATATTGTGAGATTCTGGTTTTTAATCCTGTCTGATATCTGCTTCCACTTTATGGGAGAGTTCATCCCATTCACATTGACAGTTAGAATAACTAATTCTTTATTTCCTGCCATCTGATTTACCCAAGTTACGTTGTTCCCTTTCCTTTCCCCTTTTTCCCTTCCCCCCTCCTCAGTACTTTGCTTTGGATGACCTCCTCTCCCAAACAATCCACGACCCTTTGGACACCCTACCCCTTTTTTTTACTCCTTTGCCCTGATTCTTCTATTTTCCCTTCTATTAGTTTATTCCTTTCTTTTCCTCCTTTCCCTCCCACTTCACTCTAGCAACGGACATGTTTCCATGTGAAATCAAGTGTCTGATATACACTTTTAGAACCCAACCTGATGAGAGTAAGATTTACACAATGCTCATCTCCCTCCCTTCTTTCTCTCAATTATATTAGGTTTTCTTTGCCTCTTCAAGAGATTTTACCTTGTTTTTACCTGCTTTTTTTCAGATCTTATTTTATCATTTTTCCCTCTTTTCCCCAGTATGACAACCTTTCCCCCTCTAGTTTTCCTTTTCATATTATCAAAGTAATATCTAGTTAATTATACCCCCAAGCTTTAAGTATCCCTATAGTAGAAATCAAGTTCTCAAGAATCCTTTCCTTTTTACCTTTTTATGCTTCTCTTGAGTTTTGTGTTTGGAGGTCGAATTTTTTGTTAAGATATGGTCTTTTCATTAGAAATAGGTGAAATTCACCTATATCATTAAATGACCATCTTCTTCCCTGGAGGATAATGCTCATTCTAGCTGGATAGGTTATTCTTGGCTGTAATCCAAGTTCCTTTGCCTTTCAGAATATCTGGTTCCAGGCCCTTCGATACTTCAATGTGGAGGCTGACAGATCATGTGTGATTCTAATTATTTATCCTCGGTATTTGAATTGTTTCTTTCTAGCTGCTAGCAAAATCTTTTTCTTGGTGCGATAGTCCTGAAATTTAGCCACGATGTTCCTTGGGGTTTTAATTTTGGGTTCTCTTTCAGCAGGTGATCAGTGAATTCTTTCAATGGTGATTTTGACTTCTGATTCTACAATCTGAGGGCTGTTTTCTTTCAGGATTTCCTGGAAGATAGTGTTTAGATTCTTTTTTTCATTATGGCTTTCAGGAAGTCCAATAATCCTTAGATTGTGTCTCCTAGATCTATTTTCCAAGTCAGTTGTTTTTCCTAGGAGATATTTCATATTTTCTTCTAATTTTTCATTTTTTTGACTAATTCTTGAAGTCTTATTGAGTCATTCACTTGCATTTGTTCAATTCTTATTTTTAAAGTGTTGTTTTCTTCAGTTACCTTTTTAAGCTCCTTTTTTAACTGGCCAATTGAATTTTTTTGTTCATTGCACTCTTTTTCCACTTCACTAATTTTATTTTTCAATAAATTGGTGTCTTTTTCATATCTCTTTTGCAGGGCATATTGTATCCTTCTTGCACTGATTTCAGTTTATTTTCCCATTTGTCATCCAGCTCTCTTTTGAGGTTCTTTATGCAATCTTCCAGAAAGGCCTTTTGAAAAGGGGACCAGTTATGGTCCTTAATAACTTCCTTTGGAGTTTTGTCTAAAGGAACCTGAGGATCTGGGGTCAGCCCTTCTTTCTCTAGATAGAAGCTGTCTATGGTGAGAGCTCTCTTTTGCTTCTTAATTTTTTTTAGACAGTGTGGATATCTCTTTAAGTACTTTGCCCTGGGGCAATTCGGCAAATTAACTTAAGTGGCTGGGCCAGTGGGGGCTAGGACTAATTCTGAATTACTCCTTAAAAAAAGGCAAATCTGCCAGAACACCTGTCCCCAGTCAGGGCAGAGTGTCCAGAGTGCCTCAGATAAACTCCAGGTGTTTGGAGTTTGGAGTTTCTGCCACGCTGAGCTGAGTCCCACCCTCACTTCCAGGCTGCACTTTGGATTGTTTATTCCTCTGTCCAAGTTAAACAAACCTGATATGAAGTTCTTCCTAGATATCCGAAAGCAGTGTCCACATATTTCTCGGTTCGTTGACTTAAAGATCAGTTTAGAGGCTTATTTTATTGTTTATTTGAGAGAAGATCAGAGGAGGATGCAGAGAGTCACGTTTTCACTCCGCCATCTTGGCTCCACCCTCCTTCCCTTGAAATTCTTGGACTTTTATGGAACATAGTATATTAGAACTTGAAGAAAACTCAAAGAAAATCTAATCCAGCCCTCTCAATTTACAGACTTGGCAACAGAAGCACAGAGAAGTTAATTGACTTGCTCAAGGACATGAAAGAATTCAAGGAGAAGTACATGAATTGTAGGTGAAAAAGAAAGTGCTTATAATTTCTCAGAAAGGCAAAATTCAGAGATCCTCAAAATGAACAACGAGTAATAGTTGACTATATAACATTGTTGATGCAAATTAAGTATCAAAAATCCAGCACTCTAACAGTTTGAACAGTTAGATGGATCCAAGATGGTGAAGTAAAGCCAAGGAGGCTGCTCAAGCTCACCGAGTTTTCCTAGAAAACCACATGAAATTAACCCTCTAAACAAAGTTTCATGAAATCAAACCACTCTCCAGTTCAAGACAGGTAAGAAAGATTTCAAGGTCAGTCTCACTGACTGAAAAGGCTGTGTTCATCCCAGCTCACATGCAGTCTGGGAAAGCCAGTGAGAGGATATTAAACACAGCAGCAGCTCAGCAACTGACACCCTCAGTAGTGGAATAGACCAGTGAAGTAATCTCCAGTCCCAGTTCAGAAGGCAAATTCTGGGAAACCAGGTTGTTTCTTAGGAAGAGCAGGTAAATTTTCTCCCTGCTGTGAGCAAAATACCAAATATAAGAGATCCCTGTGCTCAAAGCCAAGGCTCAGAAATGTAGAGGAAGCTTGTGACAATGTCAACTATACCCCAGAAACATAACATCCATTAAAGACAAAAAAAAAGTAAATGCAAAAAGAGAAAGGAAAGAAAATGAGCAAGAAAGGGGGGGGAGGGGGAGGGAAAGCCCTTAACCATAGAAAGCTACTATGGTAACAGGAAAGACCGAAATACGAACTCAGAAGAGGAAGAAATGTCCACAGGGAAATCTCAAAGAGTGATATGAATTGGTCTCAAGTCAAAAGAGGCTTCTTGGAAGTGCTCATAAAAGATTTTAAAAAGCAAATAAAAGTGGTAGAAGAAAAAAAATCAGAAAAAAATGAGAGGTATGCAAGAGAGAGTCAACAGCTTGAAAAAGGATGGAAAAAATGATTGAAGAAAACAGTTTTTTAAAAACAAAATTGGTCAAATGCAAAAAAAAATCCACTGAAAAAATCTATTCCTTAAAAAACATAGCAGGTCAAATGCATATAATGGGTCATACAACTAGAGGAATTGGGATTTTCCTCAAATAGATTGATTTTAGACAAATTTGATAAAATTGATTTATATTCACAGAGATATAAAATATATTATTTATTATTATTGAAGGATGCCCTGACAAGGAAAGGGATATTTTGTTGTTTCTTGCAAATACTTCATTTTAACTTTCCTATTTTGCTCAAATAATATTCATTCATTAAATGAATATTATAAGTACTAATAACAGATAATTTTCCTTTAGTACTTTAAGGTTTATAAAATATTGTCTTGATTTTCATTATAACCTAATGAGCCAAGTAACATGAATGTGATTAATTTCATCTTTCACTTGAAGTCTGGACTCAGGGAAAAGAAGTTACTCGTCCAATGTCACAAACATACTAAGAGGAAGAATTTGGACAGGAACAACACAAATATGTGAGCACATGAGTGTGTGTATGTGTGTGTGTGTGTTTGTAGTATTATGCTGAACATGAAGATCATTAAAACATTACCTCTAACCTCAAAGAGTTCATAATCTAGCTCATGAAATGAGATATAGACACTTTGTTCTTAAAATATGGTGAATCTGTAATCTCATCATTCATTGATTAAAAATACATTCATGCACATATTCTTATCATGTTTAATTATTTTCTACTTCCTTTCATCAGTTCTCCATAGAAATCCTAAACAGTGCTTTCTTCCATGTCTTTTAATACTTTGTGAATATTAGTGAAGCACCTAGACCCTCCACACCACACTAATCACTTTTTTTGTTCATATAAGTCTTAGATTATAATATTTATGCCATTTTAACATGGAAGGCATTATTGATAAAATGACACCATCCTCCTAATCCCTACATTAAAATATCTCCATTGCTCCATGGGTGACCTATAATTTTGATTCTTAGGAGTTTGTGGTGTTCTGGAAGCTATAACCCTTTAGAATTATTAGGAAAATTTTGGTGTTTAGGAAGGACATGTATGTGAAAGTATAGTTTAGGATTAATCTGGTCTCTTCTCCTCCACTTATTCAACTTTTGGCTCCACTCATTATCATTCTGCATTGCTTATCCAAGATACAGAGAGATAAATAGAAAGATAGATGATGGAGATATTGGTATATATAGAGATGAAGAGATAGAGATAAAAAACATACATGTTTCTTTTTATGTGTATACAAACATTACTAATGAGCATTTTCAATTGCGACCCACCCAAGTATATGTAAATTTATGGGTAATATAAATTCTTCACACACTTAGTTGATTGTTTACCTATATGGGTTCCTAAGCTGATTTCTTACTAATTTGGATTTAATTTGAGAGGTTCATACTGTTTTGGAATATTATGAAACCAGCATAATGTCAGTTGCTAGCAAGAAAGCAGACTCATAGATTTAGAGTTTGAGTGGACAATAGAGTTTACCTAAGTCCAACATCCTTATTTAACATAATTAAGAAACTTAGGCTCAGAAAGTTTAAGTGATTTTTCCAAGATCATACAGTAATAAGGGCCAAAACCAGGACTCCGGTGCAGACCCAATGACATCTATGCCAGTACTTGTTCCATTATACTACACTATATATAATAAAGGTAACACAAAGAATCTCACCATAATCTGATATTCATCTACACAGAAATTGATCTTGAAAAAGTGATTTCTCACTGGCCCTCATTCTGTGTAAAGCTAGATGATCTTAAGGGTTCCTTTCAGCTTTAATGTCGAAGGAAGGAAGGAAGGAAGGAAGGAAGGAAGGAAGGAAGGAAGGAAAACATGAAGCATTTTCTAGATGCAAAGCACTCTCTTAAACATTAAGGATACAAAAAGAAAAGTGAGATAATGCTTACTTTCAATGAATTCATATTCTAATAAGCAAAATCTACATATGTAGAAATATTCATCTGGGGGAAATCCTTGAGTCCAGATGGTAAGCAATCAACTTTGGTTAGTAATATACCATAGGGAAAAAAAGGTTGATATGCCAACACATGTACTTTAGTGTAATTTCTATTAATTAAATTATATCTCTGTCCTGATATTAAGCTATGTGATAAGCCCAAGAACTTTTGTGGGGAGAACTTTCTTCTCCAGGTTTATAGTCACTGTGTCTGCTAAGAAGGGGGAGGCTATACTACTTAGAAAAAAGTTGCCCAAATGCTTCTTCAGCTTCCATAGTTCTCCCTCTGATTATAGATGGCAAGTCTATTGGTATTGTTTGAGATCATCACATTGCTGAGAAGAGGTGAGTCCATCACAGTTGATCAAATATGTACAGTATTCTTTTGGTTCTGCTCACTTGACTCAGAATCAATTCATATAAATCTTTCCAAGCTTTTTTAAAATCTACCTGCTTATCATTTCTTATAAAACAATTATATTCCATTACATTCATATGTCATAACTTATTCAGCCATTCCCCAACTGAAGGTCATCCCCTCAGTTTCCAGTTTCAAGTCACTACAAAAAGGGCTACTATAAACATTTTTGCACATAGGGTCCTTTTCTATTTTTTATGATTCCTTTGGCAGATCCAGCAGTGACATTGTTGAATCAAACAGTCTGATAACCCTTTGGGCACAGTTCCAAATTGTTCTTCAGAATGGCTGGGTTAGTTCACAACTCTACCAACAATTCTTTAGTGTCTCAGTTTTTCTACATTCCCTCCAATATTTATCATTTTTTTTCCTGTCATCTCAATAATCTGAGAGGTGTGAGGTAGTACCTCTGAGTTGTTTTAATTGGTATTTCTCTAATCAATAGTAATTTAGAGGTTTTTTTTTTTTACACTAGAAATGGCTTTAATTTCTTCATCTGAAAAGTGTCTGATCATATCCTTTGACAATGTGTCAATTGAGGAATGCTTATATTCTTATAAATTTAATTCAGTTCTCTATATATTTTAGAAATGAGACCTTTATCAGAAACATTGGTTGTAAAACTTGTTTCCCATCTTTCTGCTTTCCTTCTAATCTTGAGATCTTCTCATTTTAAATCCAATGTTCTTTCCACTACAACCTACTGATATTTTGAAAATAAATAATGTTATACTATATATCACAGCTTTATTGGGCTTTACTGGGCCATTATTCCTACCTAATCATTCTCTTATTCTATTTTCTTTGGTATAATACTTTTCATCAGAAACATCAAATTTGGGTTAAGCTTACCAAAATATGTGGCAAAAAGGAAATTTGAATAGAGGTAACTTCAATCCTTGTATTAAATACCCTATTTTCTCTTAAAGTTATAGAAAAGTCCTTAGAGAAACCATTGAAGTCCAACTAATCTATCTCATATGTGAAGACATACTTGTGCTCACCTTTCTGCTTTTATTCACATACAAAATGGGAATGTAATTCTCCTCACTGTTTGCTAACCATTATTCTTGTTGGGTCAGCAACTGTGGGAATATATGGGTTTTATGACCCAGTTGTGTATCAGAGTTAGGGGTATGACCAAGCCTGAATAATTGAATTATAAGCACAAAGTTTTAGTTGTGATGGGATCAGGAGGTACAATGGGCTCTTATATTTAAAATACGTCCAGTGAGACTTTCTTAGTCTCTTGCTGAATGCAATCTCTCTATCTCCTATGGTGCTTTAAGTATTTCATTAAGCAAGATATTGCATGTCTCATTTTTTTTTCCTTTAATGCTTATTCCAATACTTGTTTCCCTGTAAATACAAAGAAATGAGAAATATAACCCCATTTCTTGATAGGTCAAAGGCTTCCAGGTTGGAAATATTGTGTTGGGAGCCTGAGACTTCAATAGGTAATAAAGAAGGGGAACCCCTATGTTATTGACTTAAATTCTTTCAATGTACATGAAAGAAAACTTATAATTCCAAGAACATTCAATGATTTTCAAGCTGAATGTGGTGTAAGACTGAGTGAAAAAAGTTTCAAATATATTGATAAAAGGTGATTATATGAACACTCTCCAAAATTCTGAATGTCCTAATGTCTTTTTGCTGAAAGACTTCATTCTTAGAAATGACTTTGAGAAGTCATCTAATTCATTATTGCGTGTTTGAGTTAGGATTCAACAAAATAATTGCAACTTAATGCTGTTATTTCCCTTCTGGGAAAGAAGAGTCAAGGTAATACATTGGAAAGAATATTGGATTTAGTTTTAGAAGATTTGTATTTGCATTCTGATTCTGTTGTTTGCTTGCTTTCCATAATATATAGCACTCAAGGAGGTTGCTGATTCCATGTCTAAGAATATCACATACATATTCCAATAGCAGAATATATTAGATCCACGGTAAGGAGTTCCCTGTCACCATAGATACTCAAACATAGGTTTTACAACAATTTGGCAATGATTTTATAGAAGAAATGTCTACTACACATTGGCATTGGAATAGATAACCATTTTAGTCTCTCTTCTTATAGTCTGTGACTCTACAGAAAAGATTTGTATAAGTCACTTCCATTCTCTGAACTTCAATTTCCTCATCTATAACAAGAGGATAATAATGGCATTATCTCCCCTGTAGGACTATTTTCAGAAAAGCTCTTTGTAAATCATCAAGCTCTATGAAAATACAAGCTATCCATATATAAAAAATATTTTTAATATATAACATATAATATGTATATATATAATATATGTGTATATAATATATAATAAAATATATAAAAAATATTTTCTCAGGCATATTATTTCCCCCTTTTCTTTGCTTCAACTATCCTCTCCTTCAGTGAACACTCACACCAAGAAATTTAAGCCTTCTTGGCAGGGCCATTATTTTTTCTGATGAGATATGAATGGATTAAAGTTGATTCTCATGAGAAATCACTAACAGTATAGTTCTGAGACAAAGAGACAATGAAAATAAATTCTTTTCAAACTAACTACAAATGGCATTAGAGATGTGGGAAATCTATGAATGTAAATTTTCTGTCTTCTTTTACTGCAGAAAAATCATAGGTACACCTTTGGGGAGATCCCTTGCATTCAAATGGGAAGGGGAAATTGAATCTTTTGGGAAACATCTGCATGATCGCTTAGATTTTTCCATTATTTTACCAAATATAAAGATTTTGACTTCACTGCTTTGAAGAAAAAATAAGATCATTATTTTCCCCAAACTTGAGGCATGGGGTATATGGAAAGAGTAGAGTACTGGATCTTAAGTCATGGAGCCAGAGTGAGAAATCTGGTTTGGCCATGTCTTGTGCAATCTTGGGTAGATCACCTAACAAATGAGGGAATTTTATCAGGTGATTTATAATGTTCCTTCTATCTCTAAATCTTGTAATTAGCATGTTCCTCTTTTGAAATTCTGCTTTTCTGTAGATAGCAGGGCCAGCCTCCCAGGCAAAAAAGCCAATATTCCTGAAGTCACCTTTGACTTTTCCTTTATATCATTCAATAAGTTGTCAAGTATTATTGACTCTATTTCTATATTATCATTAGAATTCATGCCATTCTTTTTACTCACAATGAACTAGATGGTGCAGTGTATAGAGTGATGAACCTGGAGTCAGGAAAGCTTATCTTATGAGCTCAAATTCAGTCTGTCCTAATCCACACTTGCTATCTGTGTGACCACTGGTAAGTCATTTAATCCTGATTGCCACAGTTTCTTCATTTGTAAAATGAACTGGAGAAGCGAATGGCAAACCACTTCAGTAAATTTGTCAAGAAAATCCCATACGGAGTCATGAAGAGTCAGACAACAACTAGCACATCTTCAAATCTCTCTTTCTATCATTCAACAAGTTTCCAAGGCTTAGTGATTCTGTCTCCATGTTACCATTTCATTCTCTTCACTTACAATATCACCAATGTAATTCAGGCACTCATCACCTGTCACCTGGACTACTGCAGTTGCATATCAATCTAAAGCTGGATTTGGAGTTAGTGTATTTCAACATTACATTAACTTTTATTCTCTTTGTGATTTTGGGCAAGTTATGTAACTTCTTTAAGGCATCAGTTCTTCATCTATAGATGAGAAGGTTGAACCAGGTAGTTTCTAAAGTTCTTTCCAAATCTTAATCTATTATGATGTGGTCACCTTGAGCCTATAAACCTTTTACAACCCATCCTGAACATTCTTCCAGAATAATATTACTTAGGTATATGCCCCCTATACTCAAAACCCTTCATACCTATTGCTCCCTGAATAAGGTACTAAATCCTTAACCTGACATTCAAGGCCTTCCCAAGTCTGGTACCATTTGCCTTGTCCAATCTTAATTTATCAATGTTCTTCACTATAAAAACATTCTCAATGGATTGAATACTGGATCGTTAGGAAAATCTAAGTTCAAATCCAGCATCAGATACTTAATAGCTGTGTGATCCTGTTCAAATCATGTATCCCTATTTGCCTCAGTTTCATCTGTAAACTAAGGTTAATAAAAACATCTAATTTTCAGAACTGTTGTAAGGATCAAAGAAGATAATATTCATTTAAAAAATGCTTAGGGCAATGTCTGCCACATAGTAAGCTTTATATAAATGTTAGCTATTATGACTATTATAGTTGTTATTAGTCATTGTTCCTTGTAAACATCTGGAACTTTCCTATGTTTACAATTTTGCTCATATTGATCCCAACAACTATCATTCTATTCTGTTTAATTCAACAGCAATTTATTAAATTTACTTAAAGTCGACTATATGCTTAGTTCTGAAGAATATACTGCTAGGCCATACTGACATCCCCACAAAGGGAATGTATTAACACATTTTCACTTATTTTAATAGGGAGTTAAGGCTGATTTATCAGCTAATTTTGAGAGAAAATCATTTCAGAGTTAGGTAGGCAGGAGAGCTCTTAGAATCAGCCAGTTAATAGGACTCATAAAGAGATTAGTGGGAATCTCTCCAGCTTCAAAGGGTTAATTTTTCAATGAGATGATGCTAAGTAGGAGGATTCATGGGAGGAATTAAGGTGTTTCTTTTCAGTCTTGGTTTCTCTAGAATATGTTGGTATGAACTATTGAAGAACTCCAGCTTGGGCAGAAAGAACAGCAAGGGAAGATAAAGCTTCTCTTCAATCTCTAAGAACAGCCTGAAGCCTGCTTATAATTCCTTTTAATAGGAATTGTTAAGTTCCCTTTTTTAATGGTAACACTTTAAGATAATGACTTAATCATTATTGATTCTACTGATATGCTTGTAAGGACATGAAAAGAGATGAGACTCTTGGCTATTACTCTAGAAAGGCAACAATTACTCTATCAAGCAACTTTGTTTCATGGAAAGAGCATTGAAGACTCACAATAGGAAGAGTAGAATTCCAGCCCATTTTTTAGATGCATGAAAATAGTAAAATAACTTAACCTCTCTCCCCAGGCCTCAAATTTCTTTCCCTGTAAAGTGGAATAAAGTTATAAATGATATATGTTAATAATAAAGTTTTAAATTATATAATAATGATATATATATAATACATATATAATATATAATAAATGATAAAGTTATAAATGATATAAATCTCCTGTGATGTGTGTGTGTCAGGCATGGGGTGTGGGAGGTGTGGGTGTGATTTTTTGACTAGTAAGTAGAATCTGAATTTTATTTTTTAGATTAGATTAAAGCTATGATCTCCTCTTGACTCTTCCATTTGGCTTCTGACCTCATTATTTAACTGAAAAGATGCTATAAAATAAATGTCTTTATTCCTAAATTTGATAGTCTTTTCTTAATCCTCAACTTTCTTGATTTCTCTCTAAGTTTTCATGACATTTCTCTCTTAGGATTCATTTATGTCTGAACAATCCTTGTCAGTTTCCATTGTTGATTCATTTATTTCATACCCATTAGCCATAGTGTCCCCCAAGGCTGCTTCGGAACCTCTTCTCTTTGCTCTATACTGTCTTACTTGGTGATTTCATCAGCTCTGATAGATTCAATTATCATTTTTACACAGATGATTTTCATATATCCATTTCTAGTTCCTCTCCTGAGCTCCAGTCCTGAACTACTAACTGCCTTTTGGATATTTTGAACTATATGTCCCAAAAAAGATCTCAAAAATAATGTCTCAAAGAGAATCCATTATTTTCTCCCAAAACCCACCCTTTACCCTCCTCAACTTACCTATTTCCAACAGCCCTATTGCTTTTAGCATCCTTCTAATCACCTAGACTAGTCTTCTCAGTGTCATCCTCAATTCCTCACTCTAACCAACTCTTTATATCCAATCACTTGCCAAATTACATCATAAATAAGTATATATATATATATATATATATGTATATATATATATAATGAAATTTGGCAATTTATATATATATATGATATATATATATATTTATATCTTTCATATATTTCTCTGTTTTTACTCTTTCAGCCACTATGACTGGGCCTATATGATTGCATTAGTCTCTTAAGTAGTGTCCTTATCTTATCTCACCTCACTCCAATCCAGTCAGGTGCCAAAATGATTCTCTTAAAGCATAGATCTGAACACGTCATCCTCCCCAACCTTTGTAGTGACCTATAAACTCCAGGACCAAATGAAAAACCTTTGCTTTGTCATTTAAAGACTTGCATAACTTTGTCCCTTCTTAATTTTCTATCCTTTTTTTTTTTTTAATAGTTTACTCTTCCTGATCCAACTGCACAGGCTTCTTGTAGTTTCTTACACAGGACATTTCTTTTCACAGATCAGAGCTATGGGCTAACCTCCATACCCAAAATATTCTCCCTTCTCATTGCAGTTTCTAACTTTCCCTGACTTCATTCAAGAACCAGATCAAAACCTACCTTCTTCAGTAGTAGCACCTTTCATAGATAGACTCTGAATATTGAATTTTGAGTGACTATTATTGCCTTTCTTTGTATCTTCAGAGTTAGCATATTTCCTGATAAATAGCAATCAAAAAGTAGTTGAGAAATAACTAGAAAACACACATATGCTTCAATATCATGGTTGACCCAATCTTTTTTAATCTTAAAGTGGAGTATATAATTTATTCTTATTAATGACCAAACTAATAATTCTCCATTGGAGTGACATGGAAATGCTCTTGGATTTTAAAAGGTTATGACAAGGGAACACAAACTCCAGTGGGTCCTCCCAGTCTGAAACAGCTTCAAGCAAGAGCCTAATAGTTTACTATGTGTCTGTTGTCTGAATAATAGCCTAGTTAAGTGTAGAGAAGGTCATCCACAAAACACTGGCCACCATAAATGACTTGTAGCAGCCACAGTCCCTCAGGAATGAGTGAATGAATGAAAGAATAAAATGAATGGAAAACATTGTATTGAGTGTTTATGCAGACCACTGTGCTAAATCTAAGGAATACAAATAATAATAATAATAATAAAATAATTTCTATTCTCAAGGAACTCACATTCTCATGAAAGACAACATATATTAAAAGTTTCAACTACACATGAGAGGGAAAGGCATCTTTAGGATGCAGAGGCAGGGCATATAGTGGTATCATTTCCTTTTAGAAAGCCATTTTTGTCTTTGATTTTGAATCATTTGACTATGCCTAGGAAGAATATTTGCTAAAAACAGAAGAGTTGTAATCTGCACCAATTCCAAGGAATCACAGATCCCTGAAATAGGGAATTAAGTATAAGGAAAACTTCAGCACCTTGGGTGGATATTCAATAGAGAATATCCTCCAATCAATGGAGAAAGTTAGAAAAGAATCAAATAGAATGGAAAGGGTTAGGAGCATCTGCAAAGATAAAATCAAAGATGTCTCAAACTTGAATAAAAATGGGCACAAAAATGACACAAGCCAATTTGGAGCTATGCCCAAAGGGCTATAAAACTGTGCATACACTTTGATCCAGCAATATCTGTTAGGGTCCAGGAAGTTGGGGATCCTGATGAGAAGTTTGTCTTTGAATTGAGGATCAGAGGGTGTGGTGTGTGATTCCCTTGAGAACATGAGACCCCGAGATTTGATGGAGATTGCTGATGATGACTCAAGTAAAGGCTATTCAAAGTGATCTAGAAAATGGCTTGCCTCAATGTGTGCTCTGTTATCAAGATGAAAACTCCACTTTCTTGCTGAATTCCTCCTTTCAATACAAACTTAATTGCTAAGATGTGTGGGATAATGGAAAAAGGGTGTGACCACAGAGAGTGGGGGACAGAAGGAGGCAAGGAGGAGGGGTCAGGCAAGGAAAAGGGGCAAGGCAAGGAGGAGGGGCTAAGCTAGGAGGCAAGGCTAAGAGAAGAAGGAAGTTATAATGAGGTAGGTTGGCTGTAGGAGAGGAGGTGAATAAAGAACAACTTTATTTCATCTTCCCCTGGCTTGTGACTGTCCTTTGGGTGAATATGCTGGTTGTATCCGGATGAGCAGCAAAGCTCAGGAGGAAGAGGTGAGATTCTGCTGCCCTTAGGTATAATACCTAGCAAATATCACTGCTAGGTTTATATCCTAAAGACATCCAAAAAGGGGGGTGGGGGAAAGTACCTATCTGTATAAAAATATTTATTGCAGCTCTTTTTGTGGTAGCTAAGAATCAAAAGTCAAAGGGATATCCAAAAATTGTAGAATAGCTAAAGAAGCTGTAGTACATGATTGTAATAGAATATTATTGTGTTGTAAGAAATGACAAGCAGGATGATTTCAGAAAAAACCTGGAAAGACTTACATGAACTGATGCTTAATGAAGTGAGTAAAACTAGAAGAATGCTATATACAGTATTAACAATACTGTTTGATAAAGAATTTTGAATGGCTTGGCTATTCTCAGCAATGCAAAGACCTAAGAATTCCAAGGGACTAATGATGAAACATACTTCCCCTCCCCCTCCAGAGAAGGAACTGATATAGTTTAAATACAGACAGAAGCATGCTGTTTTTTTCCCCTTATTTTTTAACTTGTCTTTTTGTACAAAATGACTTATATGGAAATGTTTTACATAACTGCACATGTATAACCAATATGTGATCACTTACCATATGGGGGGGGGGAGAGAAAGAGGGATAGAGTTTGGAACTCAAAACTTTAAAAAAATGTTTTTAAAAAATGATAAAGGCAAGAAGGGGAGAAATCCAGAACTCTTCCAATGGAGATAAGATCTTTCATTAGCATGATCAAGATAATCAAATGGTGCTCAAAGTAAAATTCAAATCAATGTCTTAAGCAGAGAATCATTCTAGCAGGTACCAGCCCCAGCAATCAAATCTATAATTGCCTCACCTGGAACTACAAGTTGGGCACTAGAGAATCAAGATCTGAAGACTTTGAAAAGCCTGATGAATTTCAGAGAGAATTTCTGAGTGTAAAAGGAGAGAAGCTTCAAGTACTTCCATAGGTTCTAATCATTCTTTTGAAGGGCTGTGATATAGGGAAGTGAGCTTCTTCATTTATTCATTAGTCAGAAATGAAGTTGAAAATGCTATTGGCAAAATTAAATAAGTAGGTATAAGAAGTGCCCAGGGAGCAAGCTTGATAGTAGAGATAGAGGTGATCCAGAGGGCATAATTTCCAAGAGCCTATAAAGCCTCATTAGAGATTCTCTACTTCAATGTGTACATGCTTGTGTGTATGTGTATACATATGTAGTGCATGTCTTCATATTTACATATGTGTCAGGAATCAGAAAAAGGTCTTTTATGTATCTATACATATAGGCAAATATATCTATTAAATGCATATTTGTGTGTGTGCATGTATGTGTGTGTATAACAGGAATCAGTGAAAGTCTTTCAGATGCATATATGTACACACATGTACACATATGTTATGTCCACAAACATACACGTGTGTTATATTTGTGTATGAATATAAAATATCAAGAGTCTGCTCTCAAGGAGATCTCATTCTAATAAGGGGATAAATCCTGCAATAAGCAAGGATTTGTATACAATGTTATATACAGGTTTCTGTTAAAAGTTAAATAGCATGGCACAATGCATCAATAAGAAATATAAAAATATATCTTTTAGTATCATTTCTATCAATAAAATTATATCTGCATATATATATATATATATACAAATATATGCATATGTATATGAATTTATATATGAAAACACACACATATATGCATATAT
Source organism: Myrmecobius fasciatus (assembly GCA_023553655.1). NCBI lineage: Eukaryota > Metazoa > Chordata > Mammalia > Dasyuromorphia > Myrmecobiidae > Myrmecobius > Myrmecobius fasciatus. The sequence goes on along the minus strand of JAJPUD010015842.1, from coordinate 7,669 downwards.
ATATATATATATGCATATATATATATGCCTGTGTTTGGACAAAAATGTATATTTATGTGCATGTGTACTAGTCTGACAGATTGTCAATGTTACAGCAGCTAGTTAGAATAGTGGATAAAGTGCTAAGCCTGGAATTAAGAGGATCTGAGTTCAAATCCAGGCTCAGATACTCATTAGCTTTTTGATCCTAAGCAACTGTTGCTCAGGGTCAAAACCCTGTTTTAATCCTGTGTGCCTCAGTTTCCTCATCGGTAAAATGACTTGGAGAAGAGAATATATTGGGTTTAGTATATATTTTTACATGTTTGTCACATATTGTATTCCATTCCAATTATCTTTGCTATGAAAACCTTGAATAGGATCACACATGTCAGGTAAAACTAAAAAAGTGACCGAATGATAGTTGGACATAAGCTCCCTCTCCTTGAATGTCCCATCTCACCACGTGAGTCAATCTCATACTTATAATTATCTAGATACAGCAAGTTTGTAAACTTTTTAAGGGCAGGGACTGAATTATTTCATCTTTTCTCTTGCAGTTTAGGATATACGTGCAGTTTTTGTAGAATTAATGAAATATGAATTCTTTCTGTAGTATTGGCAGTCATATCCAACTTACAGTGTGGAAATCATTCTCTTCCAAGTAGCCCTTGTCATTGGCTACTTGGAGAACAATTGGAGAACAATCTAATGAGGAAGTTGTTTTTTTTTTTTCCTTCTATTGTGATATAATTTGCCTTCTTACAATTTTTACCAGCTGTTCCTAGTTATGTATTAAACCATGTACAACAAATTCAATCCCTTATTGCATAAATCTTTTTAAAAAATCTGAATATAGAGTTTGTGTCTCCCAGAGGGGAATTGACATATCCAGGAGTCAGGTTAGCAGTTAATGGAAGTAAAGGAACTAAAAAACAGATCTCAGGGCAGCTAGGTAGCACAGTATATAGAGCACCAGACCTGAAGTCAGGAGGACCTGAGTTCCAATCTGGTCTCAGACATTTAACATTCCCTAGCTGTGTGACCCTGGGCAAGTCACTTAACCCCAAATGCCTCAGCAAAAAGCTAAAAAAAAAAAAATCTCTTCACTACTATTACCACTATTTAGTGCTACCACCAACAGGCAAATGGCACAGTGGAAAAGTGGACTGAACCTAGAGTCAGGTAGACCTGAGGTAAAATTTGAACTCACACTAACTAATAGTGTGATCCTAGGCAAGTCATTTAACATCTTCCTCAGTTTTCTCAGTTGCAAAATAAGAGTAATAAAATCACCTACTTACCAAGTATTATTGCAAAATCAAATGAGATAATTTGCGGCTATTGTTTATCCTTCATTCTTAAGAATTCTTAAGAAAGAGGGGCATAACATCAGGGATATGATGCCATCTCATGAAAATGAACTGGCTTTCAGTAAAGAAGAGCTATGCAAAGTCACCAACCCCATTTTCTCCTCCAGAATCCTCTGAGACCAGTGGCCAGATATAAATCAGGATGAATGGAAATGGCCCTGGATGTTAGCAAAGTACCTGTCACATAAATGTTTGTTTTCTTCCTTTCTAACACTCCAACACTCTTTGTACTACACTATAGAGAATTCCTTAAATAGATACTGAACAAGATAATACAGAAATATCTGCACTAAGTACATAAGAGAAATGCAGAATGCTATGAGTTCATTAGATTGTGAACTCCTAAAATCAGGGACTTTCCCCTTTTTTTGTATTCTTAGTGTTTAGCACAAGGCTTGACACATACTAGGGATTTAATAAAGGTTTGTTGTCTATATAAAAACTGGAAAGGGACAAATAATTTCCAGATGGAGGCCTCAAAGGAAGTTCTGTGGAAAAGATGGATCCTGACCTTGATTTTTAGGGATGGATAAGATGCCAGGTTTTTATTGGAGAATAGTGGTAGTTTAATTTCCATGACTACTTTATAGGGGGAAAGAAAGCCCCAGGAAATGGGCATAGTCCAGGGGGGGAAAAATCAAGATTTAATTATTCAATTCAATTCATCAAGGATCATCTTCCCTGGAGATAATTAAAGGTGCTGATGATGGCTCAGTAAGAACACTGTACAGATTAGATAGCCTGATACAATAGATTTATGAGATATCTGACAAAAAGACCCACATTCAAGTCCAGCCTCTGACATATACTCACATCTTGGCTGTAAATCTGAGAAGTTATTTAACTTCTGAAATACCTATGCAACTTGAGGACTATAAATTGCAAGGAAGGAAAGGAGAGCAGTAGGTAAAGAAGGAAGGAGAGAAGGAAGGAGGGAAAGAGGGAAGGAAGGGAAGGAGAGAGGAAGGAGGGAAGAAAGGATGAAGGGAAGGAAGGAGAGAAGAAAGAGAAAAAAGGAGGGAGGGAGGGAGGAAGAAAGGAAGGAAGATAGCAACTATCTGAAGTTGAATTTTAATTCAGGTTTTCTTGACTCCAAGACCATCATTGCTGTACTATTATCTAGTTCCTCTGAGGTGCTGACTATATTGTAAAAGGAGTCTCCTCAGGAGTTCTGCAGAGCAATGAAATTGCAAATATAAACTTGAACCTATGCCTGGAACTTGAGAGAACTGAGTTCAAGACTAGACTATGGGTCAATAGACTTTAATTCTGCTACATGTTCCTTTCAAGTTGTTTTACTTATCTTGGCCTTTTTTTATGAAGATAATAATTCCCATTGTATTTACTTCCCAGGGTTGTTGCAAGGAAAGTACTTTGTAAAATGCAAAGTGTTACAGAAACAGGAGCTGTAATTAGTAATAAATTGTAGAATACAGTACAAGTGTAAGTCCAACTCCTTTTTTAAAATCTTGGGAAAAGAAAGAAAGAAAGCTTCATAATTACTTAAAAGCCAAGAGTGAATGACTGAATGAGCACATATTAAATAATTACCATGTGCCAAGCAATGTGCTAATCAATGAGGATATAAATATAAAATTAAGATAATAACCTGCTTGCAAGGAACTCTCATTCTAATAAAGGAAGATAACATGCAGGTTTCAGCTGCAAGTCAGAAGGAAAGGTCCAGTGCAGAAGCAAAATATATTGGAAGACATATTCTTTAGTATAATTTCCATTAATAAAATCATATCTGGAGCTGAAATATTTGATGGAATCAATTATTTTACTTGTGAGAAACTTCTTTTCTGGGTTTTCAGTCACCATAGCTACCAAGGAGAAAGCACTTTCCAGAGACAGGTGCCAGTTTGCATTTCAATAAGAGTCACTTCCCTGGACAATGACTGTAAGAGCAAGTCAGAAGAACTGGTGGCCTGGGCATATGGAGTACTTCTTTTACTGGGGATCCTGAGCTTATCTATCAATAGAATTAAATCATCAATTTATGGTGGTGGTGGTGGTGACAAGTATGTCAGGTCCCTTCCTCATAGCTATTCCTCCCTTACTATTAATAGAGACTGATGCTGAGGATTTCTATTTGACCTCTTTTCAATATAAGAAACTCTATAATTGCTTTCTGAACAGATCTGATAAGCTACAAAGGAAGGAAACCATATGAACAGGAAGGAGAATATAGCTATGAAGTCATCCCATATAGGAAATTGACAAGGAAGAGAGTAAATATGATGGTAAAGGGGCTGCAGACCATTTCACATGCACATCATTTGAAGGACCTGAGGATATTTAGCCTCCAGATGAAAAAGGCTTAAGGGAGGATATGATCATTGGATTCAGACATTTAAGGGATAGCTGTTAGGAAAAGAGTTTAGAATTACTTTGTTTGACCCCAGAAGGCAGAAGTAACAGCAATGGGGATATCTTCAGAGAAGTAATTAGTTATTATTTAGTCATTTCAATCATGTCCCATTCTTTGTGACTCCACTTGGTTTTGTTTTAAGCAAAGACACTGGAGTAGTTTTCCTTTCCTTCTCCAACTCATTTTAAAGATAAGGAAACTGAGGCAAACAGGATTAGGTGACTTTTAGGGTATTATAGCTAGTAAGTGAGGCCAAATTTGAATTCCTAAAGAGTTTTCCTGACTCTAGGCTCAGCACTTTATCCACTATGCCACCTAGCTGCTCCTTCAGAAAGGTAAATGTTACCGCAAATGAGTTTGTATACCTAGCATAATGCCTGGAATATAGTAACCACTGTTTAATAAGTGCTTATTCCCCCCTCCTGAACACAAGAGAAATCTTTCTAAAAGTAAAAACCAACCAACAATGAAATGGATTGCCTCTAGATGTACTGAATGTCCTGTCACTGGAAGTCTTCAAATGGAGGTATATGACCAGTTGTTTGATTATTTTGGTTCTAGCATTAGTTGAACTCTGAATTCCTTTCAGATTCTGAAATTTCATGTGTTATTTAGGGGAAATAAATGAGGGAGTTAAATGAGATGGGGAATAATAATACAAATTCTCCACTTTTAGAAAGAAAAGAACATTTCCTGACTATGAGAGAAATCTAATTGTGGATTGACTTACTTGGGTATAGGGTATGGGACTTGATGATTATTAGGAATGCCATTAAGGGAATTCCTACTTCAAGTACAGGTTGGTTCACTTGTCCTCTGAGATTCTTTCTGAGTCTCTCAGGTCCTATGTTTCTCTGATTCCATGATTTTAGCAGGTTTCAACCATTTGCCTAAACTTAACATAGTACTCCCTGGTGTCAAATGCAGTCCAATGAATACAAAACTACATTGTTGTCAAGCATGGGAAATTAGGTTAAGCCAGCTGCAAACAGAGCTGGATTGACAGCTCTCTAAATTGGAGTTCAAATATTTAGAAACAATATAGGACAGGCTTCCACCTCCAGAGTCCTCTAACAGGGTTTGCTCTATGGTGAACAAAGGACATTAGTCAGGGGATTCAGTGAACAAGTAACACAGTCTAATGCATTCTGAGCTCAGTGTAGACATGCCAGACTTCCACCTAGGGATTTCTGGGACCAAATTGGAGTTTTCCCAAGGTTAATGATTCTAACAATAATAGGAGTTTGCAGTTGTGTAGTACTTTCTCATTCATTATCCCATCTGATTTTCTAAGCAACTATGTAACACTTAATGGGCAGAGATTATTATTCCCATTTTATAGGTAAGGTAACTGAAATGCCATCAGGATGAGTCATTTGTATAAAGTTGCATAGCTAGTAAGAAGCAGAGCTAAGACTTGGATCATTATACACTCATGGTATCATAGATTAAGATTGAAAAGGACTATAAAAAGGGATTTGGTCAAATCTTGTCATTGAAAAAATAAGAAGTTGAGGTCCACAGAGGTTAAAAATTTGCCTAAGGTCACACAAGTAGTAATCAGTTCCCAGTAGTGAAATATGAACAAAGGGCTTCTGCTACCAGAATCAGGATTCTTCCTACTTTCCTTACTCCCTAGGTTGATGACAACTTAAAAGACAATCATGGGGGCAGAGCCAAGATGGCGGAGTGAAAAGGTAACTCTCTGCGTCCTACTCTTAACTTCTCTCAAATCAACAATAAAATAAGCCTCTGATCTTCAAGTCAACGAATCAGGAAATATTTGGATACTGCTTGCAGATATCTCTGAAAAACTTCACATCAGGTTTGTCTAGCTCGGACAGAGGAATAAACAGAGGACTCCGGTGTCAGAGAACTCTGGTGGAGGCCGGAAGTGAGGGTGGGACTCAGCTCAGCTCAGCTCAGACTGACAAAAAACTCCAAACTCCAAACTCCAAATTCCAAACACCTGGAGTTTATCTGAGGCACTCAGGACACTCTGCCCTGATTGGGGGCAGGTGTTCTGGCAAACTTGCCTTGTTTAAGGAGTAATTCAGACTTAGTCCTAGCCCCCACCGGCCCAGCACCTTAAATTAATTCACCTAAGGGCCCCAGGGCAAAATCTTCAGCAGGCTGTTTCAGCCGCCGATTTTTTCCCCCTACCTTAAAGAGATATTCACACTGTATTAAAAAAAAAATGAAGGGGCAAAAAAGAGCTCTCACCATAGACAGCTTTTATAAAGAGAAAGAGGAGAAGACCCCAGATCCAGAGGTTCCTTTAGACATAACTCAAGAGGAAATCAGCAAGAACCATCACTGGTCCCCGTTTCAAAAGTCCTTTCTGGAAGATTGTTTAAAGAACTTAATAAAAGAGCTGGAGGATAAATGGGAAAATAAATTGAAATTAGTGCAAGAAGGATACAATATCTTGCAAGAAGGATATGATGCCCTGCAAAAGAGTTATGAAAAAGACACCAATATATTGAAAAATAAAATTAGTGAAGTGGAAAAAGAGTGCAATGAACAAAAAAATTCAATTGGCCAGTTAGAAATGGAGCTTAAAAAGGTAACTGAAGAAAACAACACTTTAAAAATAAGAATTGAACAAATGCAAGTGAATGACTCAATAAGACTTCAAGAATCAGTCAAACAAAAACAAAAAAATGAAAAATTAGAAGAAAATATGTAATATCTCCTAGGAAAAACAACTGACTTGGAAAATAGATCTAGGAGAGACAATCTAAGGATTATTGGACTTCCTGAAAGCCATGATGAAAAAAAGAATCTAAACACTATCTTCCAGGAAATCCTGAAAGAAAACTGCCCTGAGATTGTAGAATCAAAGGGCAAAATCACCATTGAAAGAATTCACCGATCACCTCCTGAAAGAGACCCCAAATTTAAAACTCCAAGGAATATCGTGGCTAAATTTCAGGACTATAGCACCAAGGAAAAGATCCTGCTATCAGCTAGAAAGAAACAATTCAAATACCGAGGATCAATAATTAGAATCACACAGGATCTGTCACCCTCCACATTGAAGGATTGAAGGGCCTGGAACCAGATATTCCGAAGGGCAAAGGAACTTGGATTACAGCCAAGAATATCCTATCCAGCTAGAATGAGCATTATCCTCCAGGGAAGAAGATGGTCATTCAATGATATAAGTGAATTTCACCTATTTCTAATGAAAAGACCAGATCTGAACAAGAAATTCGACATCCAAACACAGAACTGAAGAGATGCATAAAAAGGTAAAAAGGAAAGACTCTTGAGAACTTTATTTCTACTAGGGGGATGCTTAAAGTTTGGGGGTATAATTAACTAGATATTACTTTGATAATATGAAAAAGAGAACTAGAGGGGGAAAGGTTGTCATACTGGGGAAAAGAGGGGAAAAGTGGTAAAAATAAGGTCTAAAAAAAAGGAGGTAAAAACAAGGTAAAATCTCTTGAAGAGGCAAAGAAAACCTAATATAATTGAGAGAAAGAGAGGAGGGAGTTGAGCATTGTGTAAATCTTACTCTCATCAGGTTGGGCTCTACAAGTGTTTATCAGATACTTGAGTTCACATAGAAACTTGTCTGTTGCTAAAGGGAAGTGGGAGGGAAAGGAGGAAAAGAAAGGGATAAACTAATAGAAGGGAAAATAGAAGAATCAGGGGAAAGGAGTAAAAACAGGGGGAAGGGATCTAAAGGGTGGAGTATTGTTTGGAGGAGGGGGTCATCAAAAGCAAAGTACTGAGGAGGGGGGAAGGGAGAAAGGGGAAAGGAAAGGGGAAAACATAACTTGGGTAAATAAGATGGCAAGAAATAAAGAATTAGTTATTCTATCTGTGAATGTGAATGGGATGAACTCTCCCATAAAGCGGAAGCGGATATCAGACTGGATTAAAAACCAGAATCCCACAATATGTTGTCTACAAGAAACACATCTAAAACATA